>QVTF01013684.1:0-14875 GCA_003573665.1 Oxygymnocypris stewartii | reverse complement strand
ATGTTAAATATTACAAAAGCAATGTCATATTTATATTGTATTTGTTTGTTTTTTTGTATTTGTTATATTTATTTTTATATAGTAATAATAATAATGACAATTTGTATTATAATTATTATTATATATTTGTTTTAATATTTAGATATTTTATTTTGTATAGTCATATTGAGATATAATTATAACATTCTGGCCTAGAACCTGGAATAGTTTTTTCAAATAGCACTTTTTTTATTTGTGTAAGAAGAATCTGATTTGCATTGATGACTTCCAGCGTAAGAGCAGAACGAGGCTCGTTAGTCACATGGTTCCCTGCAGTGATCACATGATGTTGATCAGATGCTGAAGTGAGTGTTTAATGCAGATCTGAGCGCCAATGATTCCCTCGCACTGTTATTTGAGGCTCAACGTCCAAGTGCTAGATGTTAAAGAAACAAACATGCACGCATACATACACACACATGCACACACACACACACACACACACACACACACACAGATACACTTCCTCATGTAGAGTCTCTTTATCGTCTTCTCTGACCCATTTAGCAGCGATGGAGCTTTTATAAACTCATGACTGCAGCACAAATGAATATGTGTGTGGACTGGACTGATATTGATCATATTTGAAGGGACGGTTCATATAAAATTGAATGTGTGTGTGTGTGTGTGTGTGTGTGTGTTGTAACTGTAGGTGAGATGGTGATGTGTTTCAGCTCTTTTATTAGCATCAGATCGTTTCCTATGGAGCTGCATTAGTGCATCTTTCCTCTCGCTGGTGTCTTTATTGTTTGTTTCTTTCTTCTGAGCATCTCTGGAGCTCCTCTCTCTAATGATCTGATGATGACTATCACACTGCTTGTACTGTTCTTACAGTATATCATCTGTTTACAGTATGTGATGTGAAGAACCTGAATGGCCTGCTGCGTGCGTTAGTGAATATTACCATTGAAAATAAGTCTCTTCTGCTCAACAAGACTGCATGTATTTCAGTGCAAATACAGGAACATTTGTGAAATATTACATGAATGGAAAATTGTATATAAAACTACAATTTATTTCTGTGATCAAAGCTGTATTTTAAGCATCATTACTCCAGTCTTCAGTGTCACATGATCTTCAGAAATCATAATAATATGCTGCTCAAGAAAAATTTCTGATTATTATCAATGTTAAAAACAGTCACAATATTTTTTATGGAAACTGATACATTTTATTTTTAATGATTCACAGATGAATAGAAAGTTATTTGAAATATAAATCTATAAATATAAATCTACTGTTACATTATAAATGACTTTACTCTCACTTTTGATCAGTTTAATGCAGCATTGATGAATAAAAGTATTAGTATTAGTAATAAAATCAGAAAATAATTGTTTTGTGAGCAGCAGTGTATGGTTCAGGATCCAGTCATCCACTGGTCTTGTTAATCATTAGTGCTGATAGTTGATTATCACTGTATGAATGTTTTCTCTGATTTTTCTGCGTGTTATTTCACACATGTAACACATGTGTCCATGTCTTCTGCTGACTCTGAGTCTGAAGAGTTTCACATTAGCATGAGGACACGATTTCAATATTTCATCCGTCTTGTGTTGTTTATCCGCACTGGATGTTTTATTCAGCAAAGCCCCATTACAGGGTGAAAAACAGTCTGAGTTCAGGGTCTCGACATTCAGCCACCGCCAAAAGATTATTTGTGCTTCATCAAATTTTAATAAAGCCCAGTGTTTTAATGGCCAGGCGGAATCTGAAAGCTTTTTTAATTACATGGCCGAGCGCCGCGTCTTTGTTCTTGGCACTGAACGATGCCGTCATGCACTTCTGAAAACTTTCTTTAGCTGTACGTTCATAGCTTTTAATTGCATATTGAAAAACGCTGAATGAAACATGGAGCACGCTTGAGTTTGACTCATTTATTCCTCAGCCTGACGCTTTGACTCTTAAACGTCTTTGAAGGACAGTGTTAGTCATCATTATGAGTGTCAGTGCAATTCATTACTTAAACCAGTCACATGCAATTCAACTAAACTTAGAGCAGCCTTATGACAAACTTAAAAATACTGAAATACACTTTAAATCAATAACCTGCGATTTAAATCAGTGCGAGCTGAATGCTTTTTGGACACATAACCGCATGTTATTTAAATTTTTATTCAAATGTATTATAGATTAACTTATATTAAATACATATATAAAAAAACATAATTACTTTACTATTGAATAACTCACTTTTTTCTAAATTGAAGCCGTTTTAGGATTATTTTTGTCAATCGGCTGAAAAATCATAAATGCAACATCTTGTGATATGATTTATTGGCTTATCACGTCTGAGCAATAGGTGGCGCTGTTATCAAATCGACGTGGTGTGTTCTGTGTGAGTTGAAAATGCCACACACAAAGTTTGGTGTCGATTTTGGTGAAAATCGGACGAACCGTCTAGGACGAGTTCGAACATACCTTGAAGTAAGTTAGAACATATTTATGTTTTACGAACAATTGAAAATAGCAAAAAAACTAAACCTCACAATTTCAAAGTGTCAAATCGACTCGGCATGGAATCAAAATTTCCATCTGTGCCTTGCGGTTTAAAAGTTATTAGCATAAACATGAGTGAAACTTTGGAGAAGTGGTGGCGCTGGAGATTTGAGATAGACTCCAAACTTGCTGTGGTTAGTATTAATACTGTCCTCTATCAGTGTGTCAAATTTTACAACTTTCCAGCAAGCGGTTCTATGGGCTGCCATAGACTTTTGAGAAACTGAAGAACAAGAAGAAGAACGCCAATGGAAACAATAGCTAGGCCCCTTCGGTGCGTGGCCCCTAATAATAATAATATCTGAAATAAAATAAATTAAACCTAAATAATAAAAAAGCACTTCATTTGTCTTCATTTCTGCTGCTCTAGATGATATATGTGTGATATTATTACCAGATCAGACACAAAAACATCACAGCTTCTGAAGAAAAGACAGCCGTTTACAATTATGTTCAATACTGTAATTCAATTCAAGCAGACGTGGCCTACAGGAGATGCTGCACTGAACGCACTCAGGCAGGTTTGATTAAATATCTGTGTCAGATCGTTTCTGAAAGAGGCTGTTATTGTGATGAATGAAGTGGTTGATCATGTATCTGATGGTGACGTTATTAGCAATGTTTCGTGTATTGATTGAGAGTGTATTTTGAATAGGATGCAACGATACCATTTTTTCAGATCCGTTCCGATACCGATCCAATCCGATACCAGCGCAGTTTGTTTTTAAATCGATGTCGAATTTCTATACTTCTCTGTGTTGACCCGATCGTCACTCTTTTCAATTCAAGATTATTTGTGTAGCGCTTTTCACGATACAATCATTGCATAGCAGCTTTAGAGGAAATTACATTTCTACAATAGATTTATTTATTGCATAAACTTAATATATTTAACTTATGGCAAAATGTGGTTAATTCTGTCTATTGTCTGAGTGGTTGGCATCATGTCTTCTCAGGTGTTTAGTCATCTGGGATCTCAGAAAATGAACGTATCGGAGCCGATACCGATCCCGAATATCGGATCGATGCATCCCTAGTTTTGAAGTGAAGATGGCAGTAGTTTGTTTGTTCTTCTATATTGTCAGATGTCAAACTGTTCCATCTGATTCCATCGACGAGGAGAGCTTGTGCTTTGGCCTCTGGTTGTCGACGTCTGGGATGATTGGATTGAGAGCGGTGTGTTTCTGAATGATTAGTGTGGTTGTTATTGTGGCTCTCTGCTGCTCCGCTGGGCCCTGTAGGGTCTGCTCTCGAGGGCCGTGTGCCGCTGTGATTAAACTCACTGGATGCGTTCAGCTGGAAGTAATGAATTACACATTAATCCTTCTAATCTATTCCTCCACTGCTGGATTTCCTAATCAGAGCAAACAAACACGCTCCTGCTGTAAGTGCACATGTGTGTGAATCGGGACGAACCTCTGGTGATCCCGTTTCTCTGTAGCAGCTTGTGTTCCTTGTTTTTGCTGCTGTCCTGTCCTGATGGGGTTTGTCCTCATCCCCTGGGCATCTCACCTCATCAACGGTTGCCATCTGTTGGGCGTAGATGAGGCTGTTGGTCTGTTTGACACGTCTTGAGTGAGAATGAATTGAGTATAAGTTTAACTGAGTTTTGATTTGTGGAAGCAAAGAGCCGGACGCAATGAAGGTGGGAATGTGACGATGCTGTCTCAGTTTGGTGTCAGTGGTTGTCAGATCACGGTCACAGCGATGTGATAATGTCTTGTCAGTAAGGTGATGATTTGCTGTCAGTAATGTGGTATCATTGCAGTAAAGTCGTGTTATTGTGTGAGTAATGTAACAAGTCAGTAATGTGATGTTGTGTCAGTAAGGTGATTTGGTGTCAGTAATATAATGCCATTCATGTCAGTATATACGCTGATGTGCTGTCAGTAATGTAATATCATTGCAGTAATGGGATTGTGTTGTGTGAGTAATACAATGCTATGCATGTCAGTGATGTGATGTTCTGTTAGTATTATGATGTTGTGTCAGTAAGGTGATATAGTTAAAGTAATGTGTAATAATCAGTAATTTGATGGTTTGCTGTCAGGGACGCGATATTGCAATAAAATGTAATGATCATTAAAGTTATGTCCTGTCAGTAACGTGTTTTCATGTCAGTATTGTGATGTTAATATACTGATTATATTGTGTCATAATGTGGTGTCATGTCTGTAAGGTGATACATTTTTTGTCAGTAATGTGATAACTTAGCAGAAATGTGATGCTATTATGTTAGGGTTATAATGTTGTGGTGTCACTAAGGTGATAAAGTAATGTGTAACAATCAGTGGTTTGATGGTCATGTCAGTTATGTAATCATTTGGTGTCAGTAATGTGATAACTTGACACTAATGAGATGACTTTAGTAAGGTGATATAGTTAAAGTAATGTGTAATGATCATCAGTAATGTGATGTTGTGTCAGTAAGGTGATGGCGTTCATGTCAGTATTGTGATGTTGTGTCAGTTATACACTGATGTGCTGTCAGTAATGTAATATCATTGCAGTAATGTGATTGTATTGTGTGAGTAATGTAATGATATGCATGTCAGTGATAGTCTGGTTTCAGAAGTGGACATTCAACCGACACTGCCTTGCTCTCAGTTGTTGAAGCCCTAAGACTGACAAGAGTGGATTACAAATCTTCAATACTTATCTTGCCGGATCTGTCCGCTGCATTTGACACAGTTGACCACCAGATCCTCCTGTCAACCATATTGGCAAAGGACATCTCACTCCAGTGGTTTGAGTCTTACCTCTCAGATAGGTCCTTCAAGGAGAGGTGAGGTGTCCAAGTCTCAACATATAACTACTGGGGTGCCTCAGGGCTCGGTGCTTGGACCACTTCTCTTTTCTGTCTACATGGCATCACTACGTTCTGTCATTCAGAAACATGGCTTTTCATATCACTGCTATGCTGATGACACTCAACTCTACCTCTCATTCCATCCTGATGATCTGACGATAGCTGCTCGCATCTCAGCATGTCTAGCAAACATTTCTTGCTGGATGAAGGACCATCACCTTCAACTCAACCTAGCTAAGACAGAACTGTGGTTCCATCAAACATATCGTTTCATCACAATTTCATCTTTCAGTTAGGCACATCAACCATATCTCCTTCAAAACAGCCAGAAACCTTGGACTCATGATTGATGATCAGCTGACTTTCTCAGACCACATTACTAAAACTGCCCGGTCCTGTAGATTTGCTTTATTCAACATCAAGAAGATCAGACCCTTTCTCTCGGAGCATGCAACACAACTCCTTGTTCAAGCTCTTGTTCTGTCCAGACTATTTCAATGCTCTCTTGGCAGGTATTCCAGCCAGTTCTATCAAACCTCTACAATTAATCCAGAACGCGGCAGCAAGATTCATCTTTATTGGATCAAAGAGAATGCACGTCACACCTCTGTTCATCAATGTGCACTGGCTACCAATAGCTGCTCAATGCATTAAATTCAAGCATTAATGTTTGCCTACAGAACCACCTCTGGCTCTGCACCTCTTTACCTAAATTCACTACTTTAGACTTACATGCCCTCTAGAAGTTCTGCAAGTGAACGACGCATTACTGTACCATCCCATAGAGGCACAAAATCACTTTCACAGACTTTTTCATTAACTGTTCCCATCTGGTGGAATGACCTGCCTAACTCAATCCGAGCAGCTGAATCCTTACCCATCTTCAAGAAACGGCTAAAAACACATCTCTTCCATCTTTATTTGACCCTCTAACTCTAGCACTCTCTATTATAATTCCATTCTATCCCTTTTAGACTTGCACTCAAGTCAAGTCAAGTCAAGTCTGCTTTATTGTCAATTCTTCCACATGTACAGTACATACATACAGAGAATTGAAATTGCGTTACTCTCAGACCCTTGGTGCATACAGTTAACATTAAACACTGACAGTAGACATTCAAATACAGATAAATACAGTTTAACCATATGTACATACAAACTATACAGGTATACAAATAAGGACATTGCAGAAAAATAAAAATAAATAGACAATAAAAAGAGATAGATAAAGTAAAGTGGCATAAGGCACATGGCAGATAGAGTGCAAACCAGTTAAATAAAACAAAAACTGTGCAGATGTCTTTATCAGACTGACAGAAGAGGTAGATTATAGACAATGCTGGATGAGGTAGAGATCATGCCAGTGCTGCATAAAGTGACTGGTGCGGGTCACGGTTGTAAGGGGGGGGGACCTGGGGGTATGGACATTGGGGGGGGGCGGGGGGGGCTGGGGTAGTGTCAGAGTTCAGTGTTGCGTGGGGTAAAGGAGGGGAGGGGGGGCAAGGACGGGAGGGAGTTCAGCTTCCTGACAGCCTGATGGACGAAGCTGTCCTTCAGTCTGCTGGTCCTCGCCTGGAGACTCCGCAGTCTCCTCCCTGATGGCAGCAGATTGAAGAAGCTGTGTGTCGGGTGGGTGGGATCACCTGCAATGCTGAGGGCTTTGCGGGTGAGACGGGTGCTGTAGACGTCCTGGAGGGAGGGGAGAGAGACACCAACGATCTTCTCAGCTGCTCTCACTATCCGTTGAAGGGACTTGCGGCAGGACGCGTTGCAGGCGCCATACCACACAGTGATGCAGCTAGTCAGGATGCTCTCGATGGTGCCTCTGTAGAAAGTGCACATGATGGGGGTCGGGGCTTTGGCTCTTCTGAGTTTGCGGAGGAAGTAGAGACGTTGCTGTGCTTTCTTGGCCAGTGCTGCAGTGTTGTTAGTCCAGGAGAGGTCCTCTGTGATGTGCACACCCAGAAACTTGGTGCTGCTCGCTCTCACTCCATTCATTTACTAACTGCTTGTTTTATTTATAAAAAATATATATATTTATTTATTATACAATTAACAAAAGCAAAAAAGGCCTCTAAACGCTAGCTTGCTCTATTCTTTTTCTATTCTATCTGTTTTCTTTGTATAATTAAGAAAACCTTGCTATGTGTACTGCGTTAAGCTAAATGAGACTTGTTATAACACTTGCATATATTACTCTTTTGTTGGTTTTGATTGCATCTATTGTATCATTTGTAAGTTGCTTTGGATAAAAGTGTCTGTTAAATGACTAAATGTAAATTGTTGAAGTAATGTGTAATGATCAGTAGTTTGATGGTCATGTCAGTAATGTGATGTTGTTGTGTCAAGTCAAGTCAAGTCACCTTTATTTATATAGCGCTTTTAACAATACAAATTGTAACAAAGCACTGCACAATATCAAAATAGATAAATTGTGTCAATAATGTAAAATGACAGGATTTAACACTCAATTATCAGCTGAATGAATTTCATTATTGAATTTAGTAATGGCATTGTCCAGCTTAGTTCAGTTTAAATAATATCTGTGCAATCAAGTCGATGATTGTGCTGGAAATGAAATGATTGTGTCAGCAATGTAACACCATTGCAGTAATATTATGTCACGTCAGCTATACGCTGCTGCTGTGTCAGTAACGTGGTAACCATTACAACCGCCAGGTGATTGTTGCGAGGTGCCCTCAGTCTGATGAAGAGCATCTGCAGACCACACCAGGTGCAATGGATGTTTAATTGGAGCGAGGCTGTTTGTGTCTTTTAATCAGAGGAATAAATTGCTCTCATTACAGAGTTTGATTTCAAATAGAGCTGGAAGCAGATGTGGTTCAAGGTTCAAGGTTCAAGGTTTCTTTATTTGTCACATAATAGTTATACAGGGCATAACTAGAAGTGAAATGCAATCGAATCAGGTCCGCTCAGTGGACAGTGCAAAACAATAAGAATACAAATTATATAAGTAACGTAACACAAGGGCATACATATGGTAAGAAAATGAGAAATAAGAGTAAAATGTGCAATGAAATAAAAAAGTGCAAAACAATAAGATGTGCAAAAAACAATAAGATGTGCAAAGACAATGAGATGTGCAAAAGACAATGAGATGTGCAAAAAACAACAAGATGTGCAAAGAAAACAATAAGATGTACAAAAAAAAGAAAAAAAAACAGTGTACTGGGACTTAATAAATAGTAATGTGAATAAGAGGGATGTGCAGACGGGTTGTTTATGGTATTGTACATGGAGCAGCAATGATGAGAATGTGATGATATTTACAGTTGACTTGTGAGTGTTTATGAAACAGAGTTTGTGTTTAGGAGCCTGATGGCCTGAGGGAAGAAGCTCTTCCTCAGTCTTTCAGTCTTTGCCATCATGCTCCTGAAGCGCCTGCCAGATGGCAGTAAAATGAAAAGATGGTTACCGGGGTGAGTAGAATCTTTGAGGATTTTTGCAGCTCTGCTTCTGCAGCGTTTGAGGTAGATGGCCTGCAGAGAGGGGAGAGTAGACCCTGAGATGCACTCAGCTAAGCGCACGACTCTCTGTAGAGCTTTGCAGTCCTGGTTTGTGGCATTATTATACCACACTGAGATGCACTGAGTCAGTACACTTTCTATGGCCCCTGAATAGAAAGTTTTCAGGATAGCTGGTGAGACCCTGAATTTCCTCAGCTGTCGCAGATGGTACAGCCTTTGCCTGGCTTTCTTCACCTGAGTTTGAATGTGTGTAGTCCAAGTCAGGTCCTCGGAGATGTTTACACCGAGGTACTTGAAGCTACTCACCCTCTCCACAGGGGTCCCACTGATCATAAGAGGGTGATGGAGTTGGAGGTGAACTGGCCGACTTTCACCACTTGTGGTCTGGCGGTGAGGAAATCTTGAATCCAGTCACAAAGTGAAGTGTTTAGGCCAAGGTCTGAGAGTTTAACAGTCAGCTTGGTGGGGACTATAGTGTTGAAAGCCGAGCTGTAGTCTATGAATAGCAGCCTGACATAGTTGCCATTTTTGCTGTCGATGTGAGTGAGGGAGGAGTGCAGTACCTGAGAGATGGCATCGTCAGTAGACCTATTTGGCCGATAGGCAAACTGAAGAGGGTCCAAAGTAGCAGGGATGGAGGAGCAAATGTGTTTCTTTAAAAGTCTCTCAAAAACCTTCATGACTGTCGATGTGAGGGCAACTGGGCGATAGTCATTCAGGCAAGAGGGTTTACTGTTCTTAGGCACAGGGATTATGACAGATTTTTTAAAGGAGGTGGGGACAACAGAGGTAGCGAGGGACTCATTAAAGATGGAAGTAAACAATCCAGCAAGCTGATCAGCACAGGACCTCAGAACGCGGCCAGTAATCCCATCAGGTCCTGCTGTGGATGTGAAGTCTGCGAGTCAGACGTGACACAAACAACATTTCCTCATCCTACTCTCAGTTTCCACGGGTTTGTGTTTGAGCGAGATGCTGCTGTGGTCTCTCGAGGAGAATGAAAGCGTGGAGAAGCGTCCGGTGCTGTGGTCAACGGGTCTGTCAGCCGCTCAGATTTCAGGGTCTGTTTTCATCTGCCATGGGTTACGCTTACAAGTGTTTCTTCAACAGTAACTAAAGACGCTGATCCAGGAACAGACGTGTGTGGCGTGTGTTAACAGTTTTTCTTCTTGATTTCAGCTGTCTTCATCATCATCAGATTGAAAGGCAAGGGTTCATTTGAGTTCAATTAAATCACTGGTCACTATCAGCAGGTCATTTCCAATGAGGTCATGCATTGATTTAATTATAAACAGGGTTTTTTCGCACTGCAGAAGCAGCACAGAGTGTGTTTACAGAGACACCGAAGCACAAAAGAATTGGACTTTCTAAGAGAGCTGTTTGTGAAAAGACTCGTTAGAGGTGGTTTGTCGTACTTTTCATTTAGTGTCCACCAGTGTCATGTTAGTGTCACTGAGATATACCATTATAGTTGTTATGAACAGTGGGACATTTCCATGTCCATTATAAAGTTTAGTTAAAGTGATTTTGATGTTTCTGTCATTTTACTCATAGATAGAGCAATATGGATAGATAGGTAACAGAAGCTCAGACAGATGGACTGGGGTTGTGTGTCTGTATGTAGTGAGTCAGACGAGGTTAGCTGATGTTTAGTGAGTTGTGCTTTGAGTGTGTTTGAGTTGTGTGTGTTCAGTCGTGCTGTGAATCCGCTGCTGGTGTGTATGTTTGGTCGTTGAGCTACACACACAAAATGGCTTCCCATGTTTCCTTTGTGACAAGATGTCTGGCCTAAGAGGAGATCTGCTCTCTCTCTCTCTCATACACACACACACACACACACGTGTCTTTCAGGGGTTTCCGTGTGTGTTCTAGGGATGTAAAGTAGGTCATGATGGAAACGGCCTGATTTCTTCTTCGTCTCTGCAGCGCTGCTCTGCTTTGGTTTGCAGCTCGTTCTGATCGAGACACTCAATCTCTTCATGCATCATCGGTCTCGTTTAGCACCGAAGATCATGTGGCTTTACTAGATGATGTTCTTCATAAGATCACAGTAGCTCGTGCTGATGTCCATTAATGTTGTTTGGATGCCGGAACAGCATGGTTTAGCAGTGCAGTGTCATGGAGCGCTGGAGTTCTTGAGTGTGTGTTTTGTCAGATGTGTGATTGACGGCTGTATGTTATAACAGTCAGAGACGTGATCGGGCAGCTCTTAACGATGGAAGAGAGAGAAGACTGTAAGAAAGAGAAAGAAACACAAGTCACACAGAGAAAGAGTGATGCAGGATAAACTGCGTCTTCCACAAACTCCTGATGCCATGCGTTTCAGGCACTATGAGATCTGTTTTATTCCATAGGCTTTTATAGAAAAGTTTATTAACAACTATATAAAATCATTTTGCAATATCGTTGATACTTCTTGAGTTATAGGCATGCAGACTTTGGAAAAATAATACTTATGGTACTCGGACGGTTATGTTCAATGCAGTTGTTTGGATAAAAAGAAGAAATGAGATACATCTCTAGTTTCAACATGACATTCCTCTTTAAAAGACAATAAGTACCATATTTGTGCAAAATGACCCACATTTGGGTTTTGACCATTGGAAATGTGTACATTTTAACGATTTAAGAGCCATATTAATTCCAATATCTCTGGAATTAAACCATATAGGGCTTTACAAATTAAGATGCCAGAAGGAAAGTTCGCTAAGACTCAACATCTAAAAGAGTATTAAGATAGTTTTAATATTTCTTGAGTTACAGACCTGCAAACTTTGGAGAAAAGTCTTGAAAAGCGCTGTATCCCCATTTTTGAATGGTCACCATTGGCACACAATACAACAAAGATTGCTAAACTCAACAGATTTCACTAATAGACCTAACAATCTCAGTGTGAGAGTAACATTGTGATGCTGCCGTCTCTCTTAAGTCATGTTTAACCCCTATAATATGGCTCTGAATCTCTGTGAAAATGGCCATTTTGACCCCCCTCTAAAAAACAGTGGATTACTCCGTAAATATTCATCCATGATATTTAATATTTAGGCTTTCATCAGTATACATGTTCATCTTTCTACAGAATAAATATGAGCAAAATCTAAATCTTGAGCTGGGGACCTCTGGTTGATTTAACTCAGAATTCAACTATTTAATTTATCAGAAATCTGTTTATTTTTTATTTTAATTTTTTATGGTTTAAAATTTTAAACCAATTTTAATGGTTTAAAAAATGAATCAAAGCATGTCTAATTAATTTAAATCATTAAACATATACAATTTCACAGCAATTTATTACAAGTCTAACACAAAAAAATACATTTTTAAGGCCCTATTATATACATTTTATTTTTACCAAATTCTGTGTTTTCCATCAATTTTATGGATTCCATTTGAATGATTTCATTAAATTTGAATAATCAAAAGCATCTCTAATTAATAGATTTGATAAAAATAGTGACATTGCATTAAGTAATATACTTCTTCAAGTTAAACTGAGCTGTTATTTTGACGGGTTTGAAGTTTCTGTGTGTATATGATATGACGAGAGTTTTTTATGATAGTAAAATGCTGATGAAGTGGCTCTCAGAGCAGTTTATATGATTATGGATTCATATATTGAGGTGTCAAACACACGTTACATACATGTGTGTATGTAACCGGTCCTTTGCTCGTTACATGTAGTAAACAAAGCCGTGCGTTTGCGGCATTCATTCACACAGAACTCAGTATTCATATTTGAAAAGTATTTTAGATTACATTACATATTACGTATGGATTTATTATTCCAAACGTTGGCATATTCCGTGTCTTACAGTAAATTCAGTTTTATGACTGGTTTCCACGATTCTGTCCAAGTTTTCCACATCGAAGAAGCTATGCTTTGGTTAATAAAAGAAAACAAAACTGTGTTCAACATTTGATTGTAAAATAATACAATAATAATTGCATTTTCCATTACAACTTATTATCTAAAATATGTTTAATGTAAAAATATAACATTTTTCATATATTTATATGCGTGTGTTTGTATTTATATACACATAATAAATATGCACAGTACACATATATTGTGTAAACAAAACCTTTTATTTTGGATGCGATTAATCGGTTGACAGCACTAATTATAGATTAAATTCATTTGAATTCGTTTTTACTTGAACTTCATATTAATTTGCGTTGTTGGTTTTTATTTAGATTTAATTTGAGCTGTATTTCATGTCTTGTAAATGCCGCTCTGGTGTGCAGAAGGTCCAGATCTGATCATGAAAAGACTTGATTGTCCACCGCATCGAAACAGCAGCGGAACGTCTCCATCGACCCCGCGGGGCAGATGAAAGCCCTGCTCTCACTCAGGTCCTGCTGGCTGATCACGGCGTGTGTTTGATCAGACAGACGGCTTCAGGAGAGGTGGTGGTGGTTCATTGATCAGGGTCTAAGCTCAACTCAACTCAACTACAGCTGCTGCTTCTGGACTGATATTGATCATATATGAAGGGACGGTTCAGCTAATAATGAGTGTGTGTGTGTGTGTGTGTGTGTGTGTGTGTGTGTGTGTGTGTGTGTGTGTGTGTGTGTGTGTGTGTGTGTGTGTGTGCGTGTGTGTGTGTGAGAGAGAGAGAGAGAAAGTGTGTGTGTGTGTGTGTGTGTGTGTGTGTGAGAGAGAGAAAGAAAGAGAAAATGTGTGTGTGCGTGTGTGTGTGAGAGAGAGAGAGAGAAAGTGTGTGTGTGTGTGTGTGTGTGTGTGTGTGTGTGTGTGTGTGTGTGTGTGTGTGTGTGTGAGAGAGAGAAAGAAAGAGAAAATGTGTGTGTGTGTGTGTGTGTGTGTGTGTGTGTGTGTGTGTGTGTGTGTGTGTGTGTGTGTGTGTGTTGGTGTGTGTGTGTGTGTGGGAGAGAGTGACAGAGAGTGTGCGTGCGTGCGTGAGAGAGTGTGTGTGTGTGTGTGTGTGTGTGAGAGAGAGAAAGAAAGAGAAAATGTGTGTGTGTGTGTGTGTGTGTGTGTGTGTGTGTGTGTGTGTGTGTGTGTGTGTGTGTGTGGGAGAGAGTGACAGAGAGTGTGCGTGCGTGCGTGAGAGAGTGCGTGTGTGTGTATGTGTGTGTGTGTGTGAGAGAGAGAGAGAGATTATTTTCTTAGTAACCAGACTGCTTGTGTGGTGTTGTTTTTATTTAGACCTGCAATAATAGCAATTAGGAGTGTTAGAATCAAACACACGTTCATCTGTCTCTAGTGTCTCTGACTCAGCCACAGATTAAACACACACACACACACACACACACACACACACACACTTCATTATCAGCCGCAGTCATTGTAATTCATCACTGGGCGCACAACAAACCAAAGCACATCAGTCACAATTCTGATGGGGCTGTGCGGTTGCAAGGGTGCAGTGTGTGGTTGCTAGGGTCTGTAGATGTGATGCATTAGCTAATGGAGTTGATCCAGACATGTTCGAGTCAGTGCACTGTGCTCCCAGCATGCTCTGCAGCAGGAATGCATTATGCAGAGGGCTGTTTTTTATTGTGGTGTGGTGGTGATTAATCACAGCATGTATTGTGTCCTGTGATTTATGGGATTGAGCCTCTGGTCAGCTGATCTCTACACTATTGAGGTTTGTGAGGATGAAGATTTCTGCGTCTGCTCTGCTCTAGAATAACAGCCTGAGTTCAGACAATCACGAAGTTTTAACTTTTAACGCCGTTCTACTGATGCATAGTGATTTCAGCACTCAGAACATCTCACTGACCACTTCATTAACTGTGTCAGTGTGTGTCTCTGTGTGTGTGTGTGTGTGTGTGTGTGTGTGTGTGTGTGTGTGTGTGTGTGTGTGTGTGTGTGTGTGTGTGTGTGAGAGAGTGTGTGTGTGTGTGTGTGAGTGTTTGTGTGTCTGTGTGTGTATGCGTGTGTGTGTGTGTGTGTGTGTGTGTGTGTGTGTCTGTGTCTGTGTGGTGTGTGTGTGTGTCTGTGTGTGTGTGTGTGTGTGTGTGTGTGTGTGTGTGAGTGTCTCTGTGCGTGTGTCTCTGTGCGGGTGTGTGGAGGGGG
>QVTF01013683.1:0-14890 GCA_003573665.1 Oxygymnocypris stewartii | reverse complement strand
GCTGCTGAACTGGCTTCTGAATCCACTGGTCAGTTTGTTGTTGAACTGGCTTCTGAAAAGCTGGTCAGTTTGCTGTTGAACTGGCTTCTGAATCCGCTCGTCAGTTTGTTGTTGAACTGGCTTCTGAAACCGCTGGTCGGTTTGCCGTTGAACTGGCTTCTGAAACCACTGGTCATATTGTTGAACTGGCTTCTGAATCCGCTGGTCAGTTTGCGGTTGAACTGGCTTCTGAATCCTGGTCAGTTTGTGGTTGAACTGGCTTCTGAAACCACTGGTCATTGTTGAACTGGCTTCTGAATCCGCTGGTCAGTTTGCGGTTGAACTGGCTTCTGAATCCACTGGTCAGTTTGTTGTTGAACTGGCTTCTGAAACCGCTGGTCAGTTTGCTGTTGAACTGGCTTCTGAATCCGCTGGTCAGTTTGTTGTTGAACTGCTGCTGAAACTGCTGGTCAGTTTGCGGAAACATCAGAGCTTGAGGGTTCTGGGGCAGATTACTCAACTGTGGAACAGCACTGAAAACAGCACAAACCAAAACACAAAGTGTTTGGCAACATATTGAATACAACATTCCTGCCATTACTAAACAACAGAGCACAACTTCAGAATGCTTTGGACTTCTATTTGTACTCTGCAATTCAATCATCGTTATCAACTCCGCCTTCTTTAATCAAGAATCATTACAGCTGCTTTGACTAATTAAGAATTTATCTTCACATTTGATTGGTTGTTTTTTCCACATGAAACGAAATTCCCACTAAACTGAACGACAAAAGCAATAGCAATTGTACTCATTGCACTTTTTTGAGATTGATGGGTTGACAAACTATCAACAATGATAAATAAAATACTGATACAATTATGGAAGACAGTCAGTCTCATAAGGGTGGTGCAGACGCAGATGAGTTTCGTCAAATGCTCATTTTCAAGTTTAAGGATAGCTGTATACATTTTGAAGTTATAACATTTCCTATAATTTGAGTTACAAGTCTTTTTTCTGGTTTTTGGCTTCAAGACATTTTAAATAAGATTAACCGTTGCATCATTTTGTTTTAGATTGACTCAAACTTGCTGGTGAACAAAACCAGTAATTCTTAATGTTCACTTTAGTGTTACCATTAAAAAAAGATAAACTGAAGGACTATGAAAACTGATTAAATGTGTAGTTCTGTACTACATTACTTAGATACACCAAGCAGAAAGTTCCAAACCTCCAACTTTATCCATTAGCTCAACTCGGCCATGTTCAAGCAACCCTTTCATTTGTATTATTAGGGAGCCAGGTTTTGACATCTCATCAGGAGTGCACATTTCCAAGCTTGGGATACATTCACAAAATGTGCTAAACTAAAAAGATTTCCTTTGCGCTTTTCATACAGGCGATAACGTCATCCAAGCGATACAAGTTCACATGTATCTGCAAAAACTAAATATTATGCACGCCATGCCACTATCGGCCCATATAAACTCGTAAATACACACATAGTATAGAGTGCACACGTCATGTGAAAGTTGTGATGTCTTCTGAAATTCAATTTTTGTAGTTTGTGCAGACACCAACTATATGATTTTTAAAAACTTGCAAAATTTTGAAAACAGGTTTAAGAGCATTTTCAGGACAGCAAGAAGTTGGCCCCCACCCAACGCAAAACATTGGCAAAAAGTCTCAATCATTTATGCTGCGTTTGCACTGAAAAAATTTAGTTTGTGTTTTTTTTTTTTTTTTATTACAATAATATTTATAGCTCATTCTGAGGTCACTCAGCCCCCCACATACTCAAATTCACCCCAAATAGTCTCGTTTGGTTTTTAAAATATTAGACATTGAAATATATGCGGTGACTTCACTCAGCCCCCAACATGCTCCAAATTCACGAAAAATGGTTTTGTTTGTTTGTGCTCTGTTTGTGCTGCTTCGGTTTTTAAAATATGAGACATTGAATTATACGATGACGTCACCAGCCCAAAATTAACATTTACATTTAGTCATTTTGCAGACGCTTTTATCCAAAGCGACTTACAATTGGGGAATACATAAAGCGATTCATCTTGAAGAGGCAAACAGACAGAGGAAGTGCCCCAACACTCAGTCTCAGGCATTGTTCAAATAAATACAAGCTAGCAAGGTAAGGAGAGAAAGATGAAGATATAGAAAAAGGGAAAGTATTTTTTTATGATGAAGTCAAGTAGTGTTGAAAGAGATGAGTTTTCAGTTGTTGCTTGAAGATTGACAGGGATCCACATTCCGGATGGGGATGGGAAGATTATTCCAGCAGCCAGGAATGGTGAACGAGAATGTTCTGGAGAGTGATTTTGAGCCTCTCTGTGATGGTACCACGAGGCGTCTCTCACTAGCAGATCTCAGACTTCCGGAGGGTATGTAGATTCGTAATAGTGAGTGGAAGTAGGTGGGTGCTGAGCCTGTGGTTGTTCTATATGTAAGCAACGGTAGCCAGTGCAAGGAGACAAAGAGAGGTGTAACATGGGCTCTTTTGGGCTCGTTGAAGACCAGTCGTGCCGCTGCATTCTGAATCATTTGTAGAGGTTTGATTGTGTTTGATGGAAGTCCAGCTAGAAGAGCATTGCAGTAGTCCAGCCTAGAAATGACAAGGGCCTGGACAAGAGTTGTGCACATGCTCTGTCAGAAAGGGCCTGATCTTTCTGATGTTGTGAAGTGCAAACCTGCAAGATCGAGCAGTCTTTGCAATGTGCTCTTTGAAGGTCAGCTGATCATCAAAGATTACACCAAGATTTCTGACCGAAGCTGATGGGGTAATTGTTGATGAACCTAACTGAATCGTTAAGTCGTGCTGTAGAATTGGAGTGGCAGGGAAGACAAGAAGCTCAGTCTTTGCCAGGTTGAGCTGTAGGTGATGTTCTTTCATCCATGCCGAGATGTCTGCCAAGCAGCCTGAGATCCGTGCAGCTACCGTTGGATCATCTGGTCGAAATGAGAGATAGAGCTGTGTGTCATCAGCATAGAAATGGTAGGAGCAGCCATGTGCCTGTATGATGGGACCCAGTGATGTAGTGTATGTGGAGAAGAGGAGGGGTCCAAGAACCGAGCCCTGGGGAACCCCAGTGACCAATTGATGTGCTTTGGATACCACCCCTCCCAGGCCACCTTGAAAGACCGACCAGTGAGATAGGATTCAAACCAGCGAAGTGGAAGTGAGAGTAGCGCAGTCTCAGTTGAATGGCCACTCCTGAAACCTACTGTTTAGCGTCCAGTTTCCACATGCTCCAAATTAGCCAAAACAGGCTCAATCGTTTGTGCTTCATTTGGCGGGTAATATTTGATATTAATATGAAAAATGTCATTCTGGGGTCACTCAGCCCCCCCCCCCACATGCTTCAAATTCACGTACAAATTGTTTATGTTTGTGCTCCGTTTGTGCCGGTAATATTTTCGTTGGTGTTGCTTTTTTATTTTAATTTTATATTAGACATTGAAATAGGTGATGCCATCACTCAGCCCCCCACATGCGCCTAATCAATTTGTGTTTTTTTATGTTTGGACTATTGTACAGTTGGAAGATCCACACATGGCCCATTATAAGAATTCTAAAAGAATCAGTCACTTATCGATTTTTTATCTGTTGGCATTTGATAGAATCCATGATGCCATGTGTCTAAAGATATCCAAGACCTCCTACAGAAATATTGCCCACAACATCAAAACTACCGCAGTATATTTCATTGTACACATGGGGTACTTTTTATCCCTACGTTCACCAAAACCATCTTGAGTGTTTGCTGTTAAAAAGCAAAACAAATTTATTCATCTGGCCATAGAAGCCAGTCTCATTTGAAGTTCCAGTAGTGTATGATAACTGAATCTGCTGGAGTTTGTTTTTGGATGAGCTAGGATAATTTTTCTTGAAACCATCCCAAACAACATGTAGGTACTGTTCAACAATTGTTTTCATGGTTTTCTGACCCAGAGATTAAACTATTTTCTGCAATTCTCCAGCTGTGGTCCTTGGATCATCTTTGGCCACTCAAAATCTCCTTCTCACTGTGCATTAGGATGACAGACACACGTCCTCTTCCAGGTAGTTGTGACATTTTAGGTTGATTGGAAATTCTTAATTGCCCTGATGGTGGAAATGGGAATTTCAATAATCTAGCTGTTTTAAAGCCACTTCACTATTTTTGAAGCTCAACTAGCTTTTCTGCACATCAGAAATATATTATTTGGTTTCTCATAGTTATGAATGTTTAAAGGAATTTGGGCTTGCTTTCCCTCTCATTTATTTCCATGAAACAGGAAGCCATGGCTGGATCGTTTCATGTCCATAGTCACCCTGGAGTGCTCAATTTGTGAAATGAACATACTTCACTCAAAATAATTTCTAGGGGGCCTAATAATGGTGTTTAACATGTATTTGAGAAAAATGTTTCATAATAGTTGGGGAGAGGCTGGGGAGAATGTGACACC
Source organism: Oxygymnocypris stewartii (assembly GCA_003573665.1). Taxonomy (NCBI): domain Eukaryota; kingdom Metazoa; phylum Chordata; class Actinopteri; order Cypriniformes; family Cyprinidae; genus Oxygymnocypris; species Oxygymnocypris stewartii. The sequence goes on along the minus strand of QVTF01013683.1, from coordinate 10,452 downwards.
TTGCTAAAGCAAATGGAGCTCCAGTTTAGTAGTTTCTCCTTAATCAGTGTTTGAGACTCTGCTAAAAAAAAAAAGCCAGAGAAACAAGAATCTTAAGCTTCATGCAGTTTATTAAAACAACTGAATTCACATGACCAGAGTAACTTCTCCACTAGAAACAACTGTTTGTCCGCTCGAGATGGTCTTGGCATGAGTATCTCTCCCTGCAGGAGAAGTTGGTAAAAGCGTGAGGGGCACTTCAAAACCACTCATTCATCAAGTCACAGCTAGTACTCACTCTTCCTGGTGCAGCTTTGCTCACAGGAGCCAGAAGAGGGATGGCACACCTCTGTGCTACAGTGGATGAAAATCTGACAGGGGGGGGAAAGGGTTATGCCATAGAAACACTTTTAAGAAATATGTGTAATGTTGAGGGTTCAGGAAGAGCATACGGTTTCCTGCAGAGGAGCCAGTGAGGCTGGATCTACAAATGTGAACATCTTCACAACAAAGCGCTTGTAGTGGGTTGGGAACTGAAGACCGGACGATCCAGTCACTGGAACCAGTGTGGTCAGATAACGGTCATCCTGGTAAGGGCATCTGAAAGGGAAAGTGGCAGTTAGAAACACCCCAGACCAACTAGAGTGTAATGGCTTTTTTTCCCCCTCACCCATTGACCAGAAGGTCCCACTGAGGGAGACTGAGTGGATTGGGGGTAGATGTTGCCCAGCAATGTCCCAGCACCAGGACAATGTTGGGGTCAGTCCTCTCCATAATGTGCACCTCAACATACACAGGCTCCCGGAGGACTTTTGTGACCGGATAATCAGCGTCACTGTAGTAAGATGTGTAGGCCTCATCCCCTGAGGAACACCATTGGGGTTTAACCAGACTCACATTTGAAAGGCTTTAGGAAGACACAAGACCGTACCTTCAGCACAGCCTTTGGTGACACATTGGCCATTGGCCAGTCTGAGCTCCACCCTGAGAGGTCCAGGAGCAGCTACTGGTGGAGGTGGAGGAACAGCGTTGACCTCCATAACCAGAGCTTCAACAGAAGTGCCAGAGTACCTACACTGGAAGAGAAGCCTGGACAACAGACGGTGAGCTTGTAGCATTTATCAGAGTTTAACATTCACACCAAGTCATAGATCACTTACTCAAAATGACTGTCCCTTGTGATGGAACCAAACGGTCCGATCCCTACTTCGTAGGAGGAGGTCATTCGATTCTCATACACCACATATCCACTGTCCTCCTGGGAATAGAAATACAGCTTATGATAGACTGGATGCCAACAAAGCAGAATAACACCAGATGCAGGTGCTCACCATCATGCTCGTGCCACATGTGGTCACAGGGAACTGGTAAATAGCAAAGGAAGGTGTGGACTCCACAGGACGCAAGGTGGGTCATTTCCACCCAGTAGATGAACTGAATCCAGACTCAGTCGAGGCAGAGTAACATCTCTAGACACCACTACCACAAACTGACCATCTCTAATACACTGGACAGTCACTGGAACAAAAGTACAAGAGCAGGTTAATTCTGATAATCTATGCAACATGAACAGAATAAGACTGAGGACTCTTACCAGCCCTCCCATAGTAACACTGCTGTCCGTTAAAGCAGCAGTTGATAGCTTCACACTCAGCAACACTGATCCCAGGTTGTCCACACTGGATCTGCTCATAATCAGCCACAGCACATTTATCAAGGGGCTCTGCCAACACCACTGGCTTCTGAAACTGCTGAGGAAACCGCTGGTCAGTTTGCCATTGAACTGGCTTCTGAAACCGCTGGTCAGTTTGTTGTTGAACTGGCTTCTGAAACCTCTGTCATTTTGTTGTTGAACTGACTGCTGAAACCGCTGGTCAGTTTGCTGTTGAACTGGCTTCTGAATCCGCTGGTCAGTTTGTGTTGAACTGCTGCTGAAACCGCTGGTCAGTTTGCGGTTGAACTGGCTTCTGAATCCGCTGGTCAGTTTGTTGTTGAACTGGCTTCTGAAACCACTGGTCAGTTTGCTGTTGAACTGGCTTCTGAATCCGCTGGTCAGTTTGCGGTTGAACTGGCTTCTGAATCCACTGGTCAGTTTGTTGTTGAACTGGCTTCTGAAACCGCTGGTCAGTTTGTGGTTGAACTGGCTTCTGAAACCGCTGGTCAGTTTGCTGCTGAACTGGCTTCTGAATCCACTGGTCAGTTTGTTGTTGAACTGGCTTCTGAAAGCTGGTCAGTTTGCTGTTGAACTGGCTTCTGAATCCGCTCGTCAGTTTGTTGTTGAACTGGCTTCTGAAACCGCTGGTCGTTTGCCGTTGAACTGGCTTCTGAAACCACTGGTCATATTGTTGAACTGGCTTCTGAATCCGCTGGTCAGTTTGCGGTTGAACTGGCTTCTGAATCCACTGGTCAGTTTGTGGTTGAACTGGCTTCTGAAACCGCTGGTCAGTTTGTGGTTGAACTGGCTTCTGAAACCGCTGGTCAGTTTGCTGTTGAACTGGCTTCTGAATCCACTGGTCAGTTTGATGTTGAACTGGCTTCTGAAACCGCTGGTCAGTTTGCTGTTGAACTGGCTTCTGAAACCGCTGGTCAGTTTGTTGTTGAACTGGCTTCTGAAACCGCTGGTCGGTTTGCCGTTGAACTGGCTTCTGAAACCACTGGTCAGTTTGCGGTTGAACTGGCTTCTGAATCCTGGTCAGTTTGTTGTTGAACTGGCTTCTGAAACCGCTGGTCAGTTTGTGGTTGAACTGGCTTCTGAAACCGCTGGTCAGTTTGCTGTTGAACTGGCTTCTGAATCCGCTGTCATTTTGTTGTTGAACTGGCTCTGAAACTGCTGGTCAGTTTGCTGTTGAACTGGCTTCTGAATCCGCTGGTCAGTTTGCGGTTGAACTGGCTTCTGAACCACTGGTCAGTTTGTGGTTGAACTGGCTTCTGAACCACTGGTCAGTTTGTGGTTGAACTGGCTTCTGAATCCGCTGGTCAGTTTGTTGTTGAACTGAATGCTGAATCCGCTGGTCAGTTTGCGGAAACATCAGAGCTTGAGGGTTCTGGGGCAGATTACTCAACTGTGGAACAGCACTGAAAACAGCACAAACCAAAACACAAATGTTTGGCAACATATTGAATACAACATTCCTGCCATTACTAAACAACAGAGCACAACTTCAGAATGCTTTGGACTTCTATTTGTACTCTGCAATTCAATCATCGTTATCAACTCCGCCTTCTTTAATCAAGAATCATTACAGCTGCTTTGACTAATTAAGAATTTATCTTCACATTTGATTGGTTGTTTTTTCCACATGAAACGAAATTACCACTAAACTGAACGACAAAAGCAATAGCAATTGTACTCATTGCACTTTTTTGAGATTGATGGGTTGACAAACTATCAACAATGATAAATAAAATACTGATACAATTATGGAAGACAGTCAGTCTCATAAGGGTGGTGCAGACGCAGATGAGTTTCGTCAAATGCTCATTTTCAAGTTTAAGGATAGCTGTATACATTTTGAAGTTATAATATTTCCTATAATTGAGTTACAAGTCTTTTTTCTGGTTTTTGGCTTCAAGACATTTTAAATAAGATTAACCGTTGCATCATTTTGTTTTAGGATTGACTCAAACTTGCTGGTGAACAAAACCAGTAATTCTTAATGTTCACTTTAGTGTTACCATTAAAAAAAGATAAACTGAAGGACTATGAAAACTGATTAAATGTGTAGTTCTGTACTACATTACTTAGATACACCAAGCAGAAAGTTCCAAACCTCCAACTTCTATCCATTAGCTCAACTCGGCCATGTTCAAGCAACCCTTTCATTTGTATTATTAGGGAGCCAGGTTTTGACATCTCATCAGGAGTGCACATTTCCAAGCTTGGGATACATTCACAAAATGTGCTAAACTAAAAAGATTTCCTTTGCGCTTTTCATACAGGCGATAACGTCATCCAAGCGATACAAGTTCACATGTATCTGCAAAAACTAAATATTATGCACGCCATGCCACTATCGGCCCATATAAACTCGTAAATACACACATAGTATAGAGTGCACACTCATGTGAAAGTTGTGATGTCTTCTGAAATTCAATTTTTGTAGTTTGTGCAGACACCAACTATATGATTTTTAAAAACTTGCAAAATTTTGAAAACAGGTTTAAGAGCATTTTCAGGACAGCAAGAAGTTGGCCCCCACCCAACGCAAAACATTGGCAAAAAGTCTCAATCATTTATGCTGCGTTTGCACTGAAAAAATTTAGTTTGTGTTTTTCTTTTTTTTTTTATTACAATAATATTTATAGCTCATTCTGAGGTCACTCAGCCCCCCACATACTTCAAATTCACCCCAAATAGTCTCGTTTGGTTTTTAAAATATTAGACATTGAAATATATGCGGTGACTTCACTCAGCCCCCAACATGCTCCAAATTCACGAAAAATGGTTTTGTTTGTTTGTGCTGTTTGTGCTGCTTCGGTTTTTAAAATATGAGACATTGAATTATAGGCGATGACGTCACCAGCCCCAAAATTAACATTTACATTTAGTCATTTTGCAGACGCTTTTATCCAAAGCGACTTACAATTGGGGAATACATAAAGCGATTCATCTTGAAGAGGCAAACAGACAGAGGAAGTGCCCCAACACTCAGTCTCAGGCATTGTTCAAATAAATACAAGCTAGCAAGGTAAGGAGAGAAAGATGAAGATATAGAAAAAGGGAAAGTATTTTTTTATGATGAAGTCAAGTAGTGTTGAAAGAGATGAGTTTTCAGTTGTTGCTTGAAGATTGACAGGGATCCAACATTCCGGATGGGGATGGGAAGATATTCCAGCAGCCAGGAATGGTGAACGAGAATGTTCTGGAGAGTGATTTTGAGCCTCTCTGTGATGGTACCACGAGGCGTCTCTCACTAGCAGATCTCAGACTTCCGGAGGGTATGTAGATTCGTAATAGTGAGTGGAAGTAGGTGGGTGCTGAGCCTGTGGTTGTTCTATATGTAAGCATCAGTGTCTTGAACTGGATGCGAGCTGCAACTGTAGCCAGTGCAAGGAGACAAAGAGAGGTGTAACATGGGCTCTTTTGGGCTCGTTGAAGACCAGTCGTGCCGCTGCATTCTGAATCATTTGTAGAGGTTTGATTGTGTTTGATGGAAGTCCAGCTAGAAGAGCATTGCAGTAGTCCAGCCTAGAAATGACAAGGGCCTGGACAAGAACGTTGTGCAACATGCTCTGTCAGAAAGGGCCTGATCTTTCTGATGTTGTGAAGTGCAAACCTGCAAGATCGAGCAGTCTTTGCAATGTGCTCTTTGAAGGTCAGCTGATCATCAAAGATTACACCAAGATTTCTGACCGAAGCTGATGGGGTAATTGTTGATGAACCTAACTGAATCGTTAAGTCGTGCTGTAGAATTGGAGTGGCAGGGAAGACAAGAAGCTCAGTCTTTGCCAGGTTGAGCTGTAGGTGATGTTCTTTCATCCATGCCGAGATGTCTGCCAAGCAGCCTGAGATCCGTGCAGCTACCGTTGGATCATCTGGTCGAAATGAGAGATAGAGCTGTGTGTCATCAGCATAGAAATGGTAGGAGCAGCCATGTGCCTGTATGATGGGACCCAGTGATGTAGTGTATGTGGAGAAGAGGAGGGGTCCAAGAACCGAGCCCTGGGGAACCCCAGTGACCAATTGATGTGCTTTGGATACCACCCTCCCCAGGCCACCTTGAAAGACCGACCAGTGAGATAGGATTCAAACCAGCGAAGTGGAAGTGAGAGTAGCGCAGTCTCAGTTGAATGGCCACTCCTGAAACCTGACTGTTTAGCGTCCAGTTTCCACATGCTCCAAATTAGCCAAAACAGGCTCAATAGTTTGTGCTTCATTTGTGCGGGTAATATTTGATATTAATATGAAAAATGTCATTCTGGGGTCACTCAGCCCCTCCCCCCACATGCTTCAAATTCACGTACAAATTGTTTATGTTTGTGCTCCGTTTGTGCCGGTAATATTTTCGTTGGTGTTGCTTTTTTATTTTAATTTTATATTAGACATTGAAATATAGGTGATGCCATCACTCAGCCCCCCACATGCGCCTAATCAATTTGTGTTTTTTTATGTTTGGACTATTGTACAGTTGGAAGATCCACACATGGCCCATTATAAGAATTCTAAAAGAATCAGTCACTTATCGATTTTTTATCTGTTGGCATTTGATAGAATCCATGATGCCATGTGTCTAAAGATCCAAGACCTCCTACAGAAATATTGGCCCACAACATCAAAACTACCGCAGTAATTTCATTGTACACATGGGGTACTTTTTATCCCTACGTTCACCAAAACCATCTTGAGTGTTTGCTGTTAAAAAGCAAAACAAATTTATTCATCTGGCCATAGAAGCCAGTCTCATTTGAAGTTCCAGTAGTGTATGATAACTGAATCTGCTGGATTTGTTTTTGGATGAGCTAGGATAATTTTTCTTGAAACCATCCCAAACAACATGTAGGTACTGTCAACAATTGTTTTCATGGTTTTGACCCAGAGATTAAACTATTTTCTGCAATTCTCCAGCTGTGGTCCTTGGATCATCTTTGGCCACTCAAAATCTCCTTCTCACTGTGCATTAGGATGACAGACACACGTCCTCTTCCAGGTAGTTGTGACATTTTAGGTTGATTGGAAATTCTTAATAATTGCCTGGTGGAAATGGAAGTTTCAATGCTCTAGCTGTTTTTAAAGCCACTTCACTATTTTTGAAGCTCAACTAGCTTTTTCTGCACATCAGAAATATATTATTTGGTTTCTCATAGTTATGAATGTTTAAAGGAATTCGGGCTTTGCTTTCCCTCTCATTTATTTTCCATGAAACAGGAAGCCATGGCTGGATCGTTTCATGTCCATAGTCACCCTGGAGTGCTCAATTTGTGAAATGAACATACTTCACTCAAAATAATTTCTAGGGGGCCTAATAATGGTGTTTAACATGTATTTGAGAAAAATTTTCATAATAGTATGGGGAGAGGGGAGAATGTGACACCTTGCTAAAGCAAATGGAGCTCCAGTTTAGTAGTTTCTCCTTAATCAGTGTTGAGACTCTGCTAAAAAAAAAAAAGCCAGAGAAACAAGAATCTTAAGCTTCATGCAGTTTATTAAAACAACTGAATTCACATGACCAGAGTAACTTCTCCACTAGAAACAACTGTTTGTCCGCTCGAGATGGTCTTGGCATGAGTATCTCTCCCTGCAGGAGAAGTTGGTAAAAGCGTGAGGGCACTTCAAAACCACTTATTCATCAAGTCACAGCTAGTACTCACTCTTCCTGGTGCAGCTTTGCTCACAGGAGCCAGAAGAGGGATGGCACACCTCTGTGCTACAGTGGATGAAAATCTGACAGGGGGGGGAAAGGGTTATGCCATAGAAACACTTTTAAGAAATATGTGTAATGTTGAGGGTTCAGGAAGAGCATACGGTTTCCTGCAGAGGAGCCAGTGAGGCTGGATCTACAAATGTGAACATCTTCACAACAAAGCGCTTGTAGTGGGTTGGGAACTGAAGACCGGACCATCCAGTCACTGGAACCAGTGTGGTCAGATAACGGTCATCCTGGTAAGGGCATCTGAAAGGGAAAGTGGCAGTTAGAAACACCCCAGACCAACTAGAGTGTAATGGCTTTTTTTCCCCCTCACCCATTGACCAGAAGGTCCCACTGAGGGAGACTGAGTGGATTGGGGGTAGATGTTGCCCAGCAATGTCCCAGCACCAGGACAATGTTGGGGTCAGTCCTCTCCATAATGTGCACCTCAACATACACAGGCTCCCGGAGGACTTTTGTGACCGGATAATCAGCGTCACTGTAGTAAGATGTGTAGGCCTCATCCCCTGAGGAACACCATTGGGGTTTAACCAGACTCACATTTGAAAGGCTTTAGGAAGACACAAGACCGTACCTTCAGCACAGCCTTTGGTGACACATTGGCCATTGGCCAGTCTGAGCTCCACCCTGAGAGGTCCAGGAGCAGCTACTGGTGGAGGTGGAGGAACAGCGTTGACCTCCATAACCAGAGCTTCAACAGAAGTGCCAGAGTACCTACACTGGAAGAGAAGCCTGGACAACAGACGGTGAGCTTGTAGCATTTATCAGAGTTTAACATTCACACCAAGTCATAGATCACTTACTCAAAATGACTGTCCCTTGTGATGGAACCAAACGGTCCGATCCCTACTTCGTAGAGGAGGTCATTCGATTCTCATACACCACATATCCACTGTCCTCCTGGGAATAGAAATACAGCTTATGATAGACTGGATGCCAACAAAGCAGAATAACACCAGATGCAGGTGCTCACCATCATGCTCGTGCCACATGTGGTCACAGGGAACTGGTAAATAGCAAAGGAAGGTGTGGACTCCACAGGACCGCAAGGTGGGTCATTTCCACCCAGTAGATGAACTGAATCCAGACTCAGTCGAGGCAGAGTAACATCTCTAGACACCACTACCACAAACTGACCATCTCTAATACACTGGACAGTCACTGGAACAAAAGTACAAGAGCAGGTTAATTCTGATAATCTATGCAACATGAACAGAATAAGACTGAGGACTCTTACCAGCCCTCCCATAGTAACACTGCGGTCCGTTAAAGCAGCAGTTGATAGCTTCACACTCAGCAACACTGATCCCAGGTTGTCCACACTGGATCTGCTCATAATCAGCCACAGCACATTTATCAAGGGGCTCTGCCAACACCACTGGCTTCTGAAACTGCTGAGGAAACCGCTGGTCAGTTTGCCATTGAACTGGCTTCTGAAACCGCTGGTCATATTGTTGAACTGACTGGAAACCGCTGGTCATTGTGGTTGAACAGACTGCTGAAACCGCTGGTCAGTTTGCCGTTGAACTGGCTTCTGAAACCGCTGGTCAGTTTGCCGTTGAACTGGCTTCTGAAACCACTGGTCATATTGTTGAACTGGCTTCTGAATCCGCTGGTCAGTTTGTTGTTGAACTGGCTTCTGAAACCGCTGGTCAGTTTGTTGTTGAACTGACTGCTGAAACCGCTGGTCAGTTTGCTGTTGAACTGGCTTCTGAATCCGCTGGTCAGTTTGGTTGAACTGGCTTCTGAATCCACTGGTCAGTTTGTGGTTGAACTGGCAAGGGCCTGGACAAGACGTTGTGCAACATGCTCTGTCAGAAAGGAACTGATCTTTCTGATGTTGTGAAGTGCAAACCTGCAAGATCGAGCAGTCTTTGCAATGTAAACCTAAACCTTTGCAATGTAAACCTTGCTTTGAACCTAACTGAATCGTTAAGTCGTGCTGTAGAATTGGAGTGGCAGGGAAGACAAGAAGCTCAGTCTTTGCCAGGTTGAGCTGTAGGTGATGTTCTTTCATCCATGCCGAGATGTCTGCCAAGCAGCCTGAGATCCGTGCAGCTACCGTTGGATCATCTGGTCGAAATGAGAGATAGAGCTGTGTGTCATCAGCATAGAAATGGTAGGAGCAGCCATGTGCCTGTATGATGGGACCCAGTGATGTAGTGTATGTGGAGAAGAGGAGGGGTCCAAGAACCGAGCCCTGGGGAACCCCAGTGACCAATTGATGTGCTTTGGATACCACCCCTCCCAGGCCACCCTGAAAGACCGACCAGTGAGAGTCCCAGTGATATCCAGTGATGAGAGGGTGGACAGGAGGATATGATGGTTAACAGTTTCAAAAGCAGCAGATAGATCCAGCAGAATGAGAATCGATGATTTGGAATCAGCTTTTGCAATAAGAGGTTTAAGATCAGCAAACCAGTTCAACTTGTTGAAACTCATCTTTAGAGGACTAGTTTGCCCTCTGAACTCTCTCCTGTCACTGAAAGCATATGTGTTGTTGAGTCACATAATGTGTTTCTGCTGAACTGTTCTGATATGCGTTCTTGCATCATCTCACCCGTCTGTAACCTCTCGACTGATGCTGCTCTGCCGGGTTTCCCGTCATCATGTTGGCTTGATTCAGAGCGGCTGTGTGACACAAAGGGCAAATGTGAGCTGAGCTCTGGAGATGAGTTGCCATGTTTGTTCTCAGTCACTGCACAGTTTCTCCGCTGACGTGTTTGAGGGGAAGCGTTTGACCTGACGGCTGCTGATGGTAACGCTCGCTCTCTGACCCCGACACGACCGGCGACGACGGTAATCATTAGGGTTTGAGATGCAAATCAATTACTCAATCGGCTGTTTAATTGCTGTTCACACTGAGAAAAAAATTACATTCGTTTATGCAATTTATAGATATAAAATATGACATGCAACATGATCTGACAATTTCAAAAATCCTTCTTTTAAAAATAAATCAGGGTCATATTTCATCCACATGTATTTAGGAATAAGAAATAATATTATACATAAAGAAAATCCATCCATCCATCCATCCATCTTCTTCCGCTGCCCCCGCAACCCCATAAAGAAAATTTTATTTTTTTGTACAAATGAAAAATAT
>QVTF01013682.1:2500-14963 GCA_003573665.1 Oxygymnocypris stewartii | reverse complement strand
ACTCTCGTTTAGGAATAGCACTCATAAACAGGTCCTTTACATCGAGGTTTTGCTGTGATGACATGAGAAATAAACAAGGAGTGAAGCCATTTTCCTAATATGTGAGTGTTGTATGATTTTCCAAGAATGAATTTGGTTATGTTTAATTCTGGCCTCCTTCACTTTTCTTCCTCTTGTTTTTTGTTGACTTATATTTCTTTCACACAACATGACGTGTGCTCACCACGTGAACATCTCTTGTCTGTTTGGTTTCAGTTCAGACTGTACAAAAATAGTTTTTCTACTTCAGAATGTCATGTTTAATTCAAAGCCTTATATGCTATTACTTTGTAACTATTTAGAGAAATTTAATAGCAATTTCTGAGTGAAAACTGTGGAAGTGAGCTGTCTCTGAAGGATAAAAACAGATGTCGTGCATTATACAAAGATCTGAATGTTCTTGGGAGGTTTCTACAGAGCAGATCACTGATCTCAAAAGCGCTTCTGTCTGTGGACATATCACCTGGATCTCACAACCGAGTTATAAAGAAGCATGCAGGGCTTTAATAACGTCTCACTGCTCCGATGCTCAGTGAACGTCTCAGTTTGCTGTTATTTAAATTAGGACCAATTAACAAAGGAGATTTTAGCAGAATGTCTGTATTTTGAACTTTAAACAAAAGTGCATCATCAAGAATGGAAATGAGTCAGCCTTTAGAAATACAGTGGCTCAAACTGCACCGGTCATCATACAACACTGCAAAGCACTGGAGCGTTCGTGAAGAGCCTGGTTGAGGTTATCATCAATAGTCATCATGCACTGTATTAAAAATAACAATTACAAAAATGAAAGTGCATATGAATACACAAATAAATAAAACATAGAAAAACCTGGCCTCGCCTTACTTTGTAGCCGTTCCCAAATATAAGGCATGAGATTGTTCAGACAACCAGTACACCTCTTATAAAGTGTTGAGCTTCTCTCGTTTCTCAGCGTGATCTTTGTGACAGTGCTGTACTTCTACTGTCAAAGTTATGCAACAGTCAAAATTACTAATTATTGTTCATTTCATGGACATTTCAAACTGGAGATTTATCGATGGGTTTGTTTGAGCTTTTGTCTTCTCCAGATGTTCACTGATGGACTGGAGTGGTGTGATGTTTTTATCAGACTCTCTTTCTGACGGCACCCATTCACTGCAGAGCATGTATTGCTGAGACACTGATGCAATGCTACATGTAATTGAAATTGTCAACATTTTCTGGGAATACATTTTTTTATCAGTGTATTGTTAGTTATGTGGGTGGATTTTAATGTGAGAGACAATTTATGGACAGACTTTTTCACTGGAGGAAGCATTATTATGGATTATGAACTTTTCACTGCAGAGCATCCATAGCTGAGACACTGATGCAATGCCACATTTATCCAAATCTGAACTCATCTACATCTTGGATGGCCTGAGGGGGAGTAAATGTTCAGTACATTTACATTTTTGGTGAACTATTCCTTTAAGGAAATAATGCTATTTTAACTTTCTGAAAGTCATAAATCAAAGTCAGATTTCTCTTGTTTGACAGAACGAGAGTAATAGCTTCACTGTGACCTGAACTCTCCATCCCATTTTCCGGTCCACAGCATTGTTCAAATGTGAAAGCCACAAAACTTTCACTTTTGGCCTGTGACAAAACCAAGTGCTCTCTCTATGTGTGTGTGTGTGTGTGTGTGAGTGTGCTTGTGTGTGTGTGTGTGTGTGTGTGTGTGATGTATGTGTGTGTGTGTGTGTGTGTGTGTGTGTGTGTGTGTGCTGTGTGTTTGTGTAAGTGTATGTGTATGTGTATGTGTGTGTGTATGTGTGTGTGGTGTGTGTGCGTGCATGCGTGTGTGTTTGTGTAAGTGTATGTGTATGTGTGTGTGTGTGCGTTGTGTGTGTGTGTGCGCGTGCGTGCGTGTTTGTGTGTGTGTGCGTGCATGCGTGTGTGTTTGTGTAAGTGTAAGTGTATGTGTATGTGTGTGTGTGTGCGTGTGTGTGTGTGTGCGCGCGTGCGTGCGTGTTTGTGTGTGTGTGTGTGTGTGTGTTTCTGCAAGCGCTTACTCACTCTTACAGTATCTACAGCCTGACTAAGAGACACGGTCCTGTCTTACTGTTCGAGGAAAGTCTTTGAGTCATTCCTCAGATGTGTGTGTTCTTGTGTTTCTGTGCATGTACGACGGCCTCCTCAGTTCTATGATATTGAAGAGAATGTACAATACATGTTGACTGGGCTTTATTGACATTTGAGACGGCATGTGCCTCCCCCACCCACACGCTGATAACCCGGTTACTAGCTGCCTAGCCGTCTGACTGATGAGCTGTCTCTCAAACGCACATTCACATTTACTGAAAATGATTCATCATTCACCAATGGGTGCCTTTACTTTTCTGTAACAGCAGCCACTTATCAACAACAAGAGACCACAACATATCCTTTCGCATGCTGACTGTGTGACGCTTGACTCTCTGTGCACCCCTTAGAATAGAAGATCATAGAATGGAATAGAATATAATAGAATAGACTAGACTAGACTAGACTAGAATAGAATAGAATAGATAGAATAGAATAGAATAGAATGGAATTGAATTTAATTGAATGGAATGGAATATAATATAATATAATGGAATTGAGTAGAATAGAATATAATGGAATAGAATTGAATGGAGTGAATGGAATAGACTAGACTAGACTAGACTACACTAGAATAGAATGAAATGGAGTAGAGAATGAAATGCAGTGTATTAGAATTGATTACAATAGAATATAATTGAATAAAAAGGAACATGATAGAAAAGACTAAATCTAGAACAGAATATAATAGAACAGAATATAATGGAAATAGAATGGAATGGAACATAATTGAATATAATAAAAATTGACTAGACTTGAATAGAATAGAATAGAACAGAATGGACTAGACTAGACTAGACTACACTACACTAGACCTCAATAGAATGGAATGGAGTAGAATGAAATGGAATTATTAGAATTGATTTCAATAGAATAGAATTGAATTAAATGGAACAGGATAGAATAGACTAGACTAGAACAGAATTTAATGGATTAGAATGGAATGGAAACAGAATTGAATATAATAAAACAGACTAGACTAGAATAGAATGGAACAGAGTATAATTGATTACAATAGAATATAATAGAATTGAATGAAATGGAATGGAATATAATAGAATAGAATGCAAAATGTATTTTGTCAGGCAACATGTAAAGGAACAGCTTTAGTCACAAATATTATTTAACATGACTGAATTAACCGGATTAGATCCAGTGACTGGTAAAACGTCAAATCTAGTGATAATGCTTAATAAAATCCCATTATTAACATTTATGCATTTCACTCTTTTATCCAAAGGGACTTGTATTAATGCAGTTGATCTGTTATTCCCCATGCAGGCCCAGTTGCTAAACAGCTTAATCTGGATCATTATGACCCACATATGAAAATCCCAGATTTTGCTCTCCATGATCAGGTAATTTTATTTTATTTTCATCAGTCTGGCCCGTCATGTGACCCACAACACATACATTAAAACAATAAATTATGCAACTATTATGATTAATTTGTTTAAATGACCGACACCTAACCCCGCCCCTAAACCCACCGTCACCGGGGTGTAGACAAATCATACAAAATCATACGAGGGTGGTTGCACGAATTCGCCACCTCGTAAAATACATCCGAATCGGTCATGAGATAGCGTCGGTGCATCTCTGATGATCGTGTCATTGTAATTAATATACAGTGATAAATGATAGCAGAAATGACATATACTGTATTATTTTGGTCTGATAGTGATGGATGTTTGGGGCATTGTTTTGGGACAAAATCACATTTTTACTGAACTGTACTGAAAACTATCTCAACTTTATCTACTTCATCACAGTTGTATTAAACAAACCGGTAGAGAGAAATCCGTAAAAATGTCAATTTAAAAAAAAAAAAAATCTTAATTCTGTCACTGACATTAGCTCTTTAAATCTCATTTGGTTATATTTGATAATTTTGCAACAATCAAGTGTTCAAAGCGTCTGACGTTTAGGGTTTTTTTCAGTAATGTTTTTGAATGAAGTCTCTTATTAATCTGATAAAAATAAAATACTGGAATAAAAAACCAGTAACATTGTGAAATATTGTTAAAATTTAAAACAGCTGTTTTCTATGGTGAATATTACAACCTGTTATTCCTGTTGATCAAGCTGTATTTTCAGCATCATTACTTCCAGTGTCACATGATCTTCAGAAATCATAATAATATGCGGATGTGCTGCTCAAACACATTTCTGATTATTATCAGTGCTGAAAGCAGTCGTGCTGCACATTATTGCAGTGGAAAATGTGATGCATTTTCAGGATTCACAAGATGACTAGAAAGTTCAAAGATCATTATGAGAACTTTATGAATGTCTTTACTGTCCCTTTCGATCAATTCAATGAATATTTGTGGAATAAAATATGAAGGATCTATTTATAATCTACGACTGTTGATTCAGAAGTATTTTAGTCTGTTATGGAGTTATTACATGTACGTTCATGTGTCATACCAGAGGCAATCTGATGAATTACAGCGGGGCGTGAAAACTTTTGAACAGAATGAAGATATGTATATTTTCTTATTTTGCCTAAATATATATATATTTTTTTATTTAGTACCTGCCCTTCAGAGGCTACAAAAGATAGTTACATGTTTTCCAGAAGACAAATTAAGTTAAATTTACCCTGATTTTCAAATTCAAAAGTTTTCACGCCCTCTTAATGGGGCTCTTAATGCATGGTTTTTCCTTGTGGAGCATTTAATCTTCTTTAATAGTTGCATACGAGTCCCTCAGCTGTCCTCGGTGTGAAAAGATGCATCTCAAAATCATAGTCACTTTTGGAAAAGGTTAAAATATGCAGAAGATGTGGGGAAACCAAGACTAGAGGATCTAGACGGGGGATTTTCCTGAGAACTACTCAGAATCAACACAGGACTCATGAACAACTACACTAAACAGAAACACACAGCTGTGGATCATTCAGAGAACAACACTGTATTAAGAATCAAGGGGGTGTAAACTTTGAACCGAGTCATTTTTATAAATTCAACTATTATTTTATCTCATGGATTACATGCAAACATCTTTCATGTGAAATATTTTATTCAGGTCAGTACTAAATAAACAATAACATGCATTTTTGTACGGGGTAAATATAATTAAAACATTTAGATTCTGAAAGGAGGATGTAACGTTGAGCTCAATCGTATAATCTACGACTGTAGAGGTATTTTGAATATGTTCTGGAGTTATTGCACGTGTTATACAGGTGTAATAATAATAATAACACAGGCCGATCTGATGAATTACAGTACGGTTACAGGTCAGTCATTCCAGCAGAAGACTCTTGTGGCTTGATCTGCTTTCCAAAACAGGCTGCATCATTCGGTAACCAGACTTGCAATTTCTGATAAGTCTATTTATAGGTATGAATGAAGATCCATTCAGTTATTTCCCCCCCACGGCCCAGAGTTAACCTACAGCCGCAGGTAGGGCTGGCACTTCAGAGAGCAACCATAGGCCCAGAGAGCAGACCACAGATCCTCCCTTCATTCAAAGCAACACAAGATGCCAGCTCAAAGGCACAAACAAGCGATTGATAACCAGGGGCCCAGACCGGTCTTTGAAAGGGTAGGCGAAGAGCGTGAGCGGGAAAGAGGCGCGCGGGTACTTTCCCCAACAGGAAGCCGAGGTGACGGGTAAAAATCTTTCGCGTGAGCCCCTAGCCGTGTGTTTTGGGTAGAGATGGGGGGGGAAAGTAGTGGCCGTCGGGTCTCTGCCGAATTGTAAAACAAACTATGTTATCGTCGTCTTCATAGAAAAGAAACCAACACTGCATATCGATTTCCACTCCATTATTAGGACGTCTTAGTCATTTTCCAGTTTTGTGTTAATGCAGATATAACAGGATGTAAACATGACATGACGAGCGCGTGCATTTGTAGAGCATCGCCGAAGGAAGACGAGCGATGCTTTAGAAGAACTATCCACTGAAGCATTTTATATGAAATATGACGAGAATACATGAAGATTTACAACTGAACACATCCGGTGTATTCTAGCACTTAAAACCATATGGTGTTATTTCCGTAGCCATCAAAAATAGACCATTTGTTTTTATAAAATTTTGTTCAATGGAATAAATGCACCGTATTTTAGTTTGCTAATATTTATTTGTATCTAATATTTGTATTTTCAGGGGTTTTATGGTTCTAAATTGCATTTATGCAGTAGTCATAATCCATTTAATATCTGTTAACCACTTGAGAAAGAGGCATGGATATGAAACTGTCGTCAAACTTAAGTTTGATCTCTTTTTTAAGAAGACGCTTGGCCGATCATTGCTGAAATAAAAAATGAAAAGTGAAAAAAAAGTGAAAAAAAAAAATTATACATGAAGAATTTATTTTATATCATTTTTTTTTTTTATATGAACTATACATTTTCCAAAACACGTTTTCCTCTAGAACTGCAACAAATTAAAAGCCATCACTGTAAACAAGTTGCGTTCCAATTTGATGTTGATATCTTAAAAATTGAGCTTTCAGATTTTGTTTGGCCGAAGATTTCCACTCGATGAAATTAATTTCCCAATTAGTTCTAATGGAGTCTTTTTTACCCTAAACAGTACAAGTCTGACTGCTTGTTCTGACCATTCACCGGTTTCGAAACCATGTCCATAATTTTGTCTTTATTTATTTATTTATTTTGTGTGCACACTAAAACGTTTCAAACCATTCTGATGAAGTTATAAAAACGTAAAATAATTTTGACCGAACAAACACATGACCAAAAACCCTTTATGTCCAAATTCAGATGTAGTGTGTTCAGTGTTCAGAGATGCTGTAAAAAATTTTTTTTGACAGATTCATACAACGTATCATTTCCGACCATCAGCAGAGTTGAAGCTCGAGACAGAGATGTGGCTTTTTGGTAAGTGACTCATTTAGGACAGAACCCAGGGATACAATCAATCTAAAGGTCATGACCTACTGGTGAATGTATTGAATCATCATTATCAAAACAGGGAATGTTTTCTCAACCAAAGCTGCTCAGTTCATTGTCATAATGTGACATAACTGCTTCTGATCGCTGACAAGAAGTTGTGTAAATTCACTTTAATCTCCATTTGAAATAACTATTTCCACGTGTAATAGACATTGGGTGATATTATCTGTGTGAGATGTAAACACATTGTTTTTTATCTTTAGTGTGCAGTGTGATATGTCACGTATTGAGCATGTTGCACTCTTTATAGATTTCTGATTCAGTGATCATGCAATTCACTTTCATAAAACATATTTGAATATGCATGATAAAAATAGGTGTAGGATCACTCTGAAATAATTTGCACATTGATAGTAAAATTCACAAATACAGTTGTATGTGAAATGATTAATAACATTTAAATAAATGCAACATTTGTACAGTAAAAGGTATGAAATATGATTTCCTTTTAAAAACACAACATCGAACATATCAAAAAATGTAAATGTAAAAAATGCAAACTATTTTTAGCCAATAAATATTGTTTTTAATACTGTTTTTATTATATTTATAAAATCTTATATTACACGTGTGCTTAAAACAAGGGTTCAAAATAAAAAAATTAAATTCAAAGTATAATTTAATGTCAAGATTTGACACCAAAACAGATATTACAAAAACATATCAATATTTATGTTTTAGCTCATAGCAAAAAAAAAACTGATTTTGAATTAATTTCTGAACTAGGTGTGTTAAATTATCACTATTAGAGAAAACATGCATTTATGCAATTCAACGTTTAACTCAAAACGTACTTTCTAAAGCATTTCTACAGACTATTGATGTCAACCCTTCTCTGAGCAGAAACGTCATATTTTCTAATCAAGTGTTTCATGTCCCAAACGCTTGTATTTGTGTGTACGAGCTGCGGCGTGTACTTCACACAGAACACAAACACTTCTGCTTTTGTTTGACACACGCTGGCACAGGGCGAGTAAATCACTTCAGTCGAGGGGGGCAGTTCTTTTAAATTGTGCACATGTACAGTAAACGTTGTGTCACAAAGGCAATAATACACCTTCACATGCAGGGCTAAAATGATATGAGTGTGGTGGGAAATCAAGAAGAATTCCCCCTGGTTAATATAGACCAGCGCTGGGGAGACGGGGGACTGAAACTCATGTGTGTTATGGTGCGTGTAATGAGTGTGAGGGCGGACTGGAGAAGAGGGGGGAGTGGTGTGTGTGTGGTGTGTGTGTGTGGTCTGTCTGCGTGTGTGTGTGTGTGTGTGTGTGTGTATATATGTGTGTTTGTGTTTTGTTTGTGTGTGTGGTGTGTGTGTGAGTGGTGTTAGTGTGGTGAGTGTGTGTGTTGTGTGTCTGTGTGTGTGTGTCTGTGTCTGTGTATATATGTGTGTTTGTGTTTGTGTGTGTGTGTGTGTGTGTGTGTGAGTGGTGTGAGTGTGTGTGTGTGTGTCCTGTGTGTGTGTGTCTGTGTCTGTGTATATATGTGTGTTTGTGTTTGTGTGTGTGTGTGTGTGTGTGTGAGTGTGTGAGTGTGTGAGTGTGGGTGTGTGTGTGTCTGTGTTGGTGTGTCTGTGTCCTGTGTATATATGTGTGTTTGTGTTTGTGTGTGTGTGTGTGTGTGTGTGAGTGTGTGAGTGTGTGTGTGTGTGTCTGTGTGTGTGTGTCTGTGTATATATGTGTGGTTTGTGTTTGTGTGTGTGTGTGTGTGTGTGTGAGTGTGTGAGTGTGTGAGTGTGTGTGGGTGTGTCTGTGTGTGTGTGTCGGTGTCTGTGTATATATGTGTGTTTGTGTTTGTGGTGTTGTGTGTGTGTGTGTGGAGTGTGTGAGTGTGTGAGTGTGTGTGGTGTGTGTCTGTGTGTGTGTGTCTGTGTCTGTGTATATATGTGTGTTTGTGTTTGTGTGGTGTGTGTGTGTGTGTGTCTGTGTGTGTGTGTCTGTGTATATATGTGTGGTTTGTGTTTGTGTGTGTGTGTGTGTGTGTGTGTGTGGAGTGTGTGAGTGTGTGTGTGTGTGTGTGAATGAACTCCCAGTCATTCTGACTCTTCAATATCACAGAAAAACATCCAGCGGTGTGAAACATGCTCAACAGAGACTACGTCCCTAGACACAGTCTTAAAGGAAGAGTTTCACCCAGAAATTAAATTGTGCTGAAAAAAAGATTAGGATGAGTTTGATTATTCATCAGGTTTATAGAAATGTGTCCTCAGCAATGGATGCTCTGCTGTGAATGGGTGCCGTCAGAATAAAAACATCACAATAATCCACTGCACTCCAGTCCGTCATTGAACATCTGGAGAAGACAAAAACATGATTAAGACGTTTATAATACGAGTACATAATCCAGAATAACTCTTCCTCCAGTGAAAAAAAGTGTTCTGGTCTGAATCAGGAGAGAAATCTGCACAGATGCCAAAACAGATCTAAACTAATATATGGCTGGATTTTGATGTGAAAGAAGACAGAAGATGCACTTTTTCACCGGAGGAAGCTTTATTATGTACTATAGACTCTTATTTGATTTAAAAACGTCTTAATGTTGGATTTGTCTTCTCCAGATGTTCACTGATGGACGGGAGTGCTGTGATGTTTTATCAGACTCTCGTTCTGACGGCACCCATTCACAGCAGAGCATCCATTGCTGAGACACTGATGCAGAGACACATTTCTACAAACCTGATGAAGAAACAAACTCTAATGTTGGATGACCGGAAGCTGAGCATATTTTCAGCAAATGCTCATTTTTTTATTGAACTATTGCTTTAAAAGAGACTTGCTGGTCTTTTTTTTTACAATTAAACTAGAAACAACCTTGGAAACACCAAGAACTATAACAAACAAGCCAATTTCTTCAGACAATGTAAAAATCCACTCAACATCTGCTTCAGTGCATGACTTGATTTACGGAGAATTGTAAAAATAGTGTTTCACAGAAGCTTTGAAGAGATGCAGAGGAGGCGTTCGGCTGATTTCCACAGGGTTTTGTTTCCCATAGAACAGGGGGCCACAAACTGTCCTGCTTCTTATTTTTGAAGGTATAAATAGCAGCAGGCAGAAGTGTGGACAGGAACCTCCTGAAAGGACTGTCACTTTCGCTGCGTTCACGTCTCACCTGGTAAGCAGAAGTGCTACCTGAGGAGAACCAAAACTGATTTGACTTGCAGCTGAGCACATTAACTACGAGATCAGGCATGAACAGATAGTGTACACGATACAGTGCTGGAGACAATCCTCATGTGTGTCCCTGCAGCACAAAAACAGCAGCCAGAAATAGCCAACAATACACTGTATGGGTCAAAATTATACTTTTTTCTTATATGCCAAAATATTAGGATATTAAGATCATGTTGCATGAAGATATTTAGTAAGTTTCCTACCGTAAATATATCAAAATGTAATTTTTGATTAGTAATATGCATTGCTAAGAACTTTATTTAATAACTTTAAAGATGATTTCTCAATATTTCGCTTTTTTGCACCCTCAGATTCCAGATTTACAAATATTGTCCGATCATAACAAACCATACATCAATGGAAAGATTATTTATTTTCATAAAAGAGCTCTGATTTTAACTTCTAATCCACATTTCCTTTTTATAAACAAGTGTTGATGGCTATCCTTTCCTGACAGCAAATTCAGTTCAGTCTAAAACACATTTTACTCGTATTGTAAAAGTATAAAATCAAGAGAGAGAGAGAGAGAGAGATAGATGTTCAATCTGAATGTTATGAATGCTGAATATGACCCACTCAAAATAAATAAGCTAATAAATAAATAAATAAATAACAAAAATAGAAATATAAACTTTCCAAAAAAAATATTCTGGATATATACTTATGTATTTAGATCTATGAAAGATGAAGGGAAATTCTTAACAATATTGTACCCCCCCAAATAATGCATCTCTTAATGTAACATCCGAATCAAAAACCAGCAGATGTTGATTTCTATTCCATCTCGAGGTGAATATGTGTTATTGCTGCCCTCTTCTGGTCAACTGTCCAAACCGCATGCTTTCATCACTGACCGCTCGAGACATATTCAGAAATATTAATGCGAATGCGATCATCTGTTTGGCCTCTTTAGTAATGTTTTGACACAAAATACAGACTACACATTATATCACAAATGAGTAATGTTGCACTTGAGCATCATTAATACTTAGTTTAGTGTTGTAGAGTACACAATACTGTTACTGTGACAGTATTTATAATACACAAGAGTCAGTGACCGACACAACATAATGTTTTCAATGTGTTTGATTATTGACTTGATCTGCTGAGTCTCTGGAAACTGATCTTCAGATGCACAGAATGACTTTATTTCACTGCTAAACCACTCAAATTAACGAAGGACAGAAATATGACTTAAGTACACCCTGATTATATGACATGCAATGGAGCAAAACATGTAATTCACGCATTGTGTGCATGCATGATCTTTATATTTAACACATAACTGCGTGCAATTATATCTGTAATTCATTTCTGTATATCTTTAACCATACCAACAAATCAGTCTCCAAACTTACCCAGAAGTGGGTAACACTTTATTTTAAGGTGTCCTTTTGATTATTATATTAACAATAAATGATGCATAATTACATGCAACTAACCCAAATCCATAAGTACATGTAATGAATTAATATTACCCAGCATGCAATGTAATTACACTGTAACAACGATGCGTTAAAATAAAGCGTGTCCGTGTTTTGCAATGCGACATGAACACAGTAAGTGCATAGTTCTAACTATTCTTTTTTCCTATATAAGTATAATATTAAATATAGATGGCTAATATAAATAGGGACATATTACGTTACCTTCATTTCGCAAATAACCAAATATGTCTCCGTTCATTCCTATCAAAAGATTTATGAAATGTATACATATTTGATTACAATTTTTCTTTTTATTGGTAACCCTTTATTTGGATAGTTCAATTTAGACATTCTACTAACAGTTAGTAACTTTGCACCTACATGTCAAATTAAAGTATTAGTGATGGTCTGCTTAATATCTTTAACCCTAACCTAACAGTCCACTCTGAGAGTTAGTAGACATGTGGTTGTAAAGTTACTTATAGTTATAGTCACATGTCTGAAGTGGACTATAAAGTGCATCCTATGTATTAACGCATGTGAAAGTGTTGATCACTCCTCTTTCATCGCAGCTGATTCCCGTCTGGTTAAAGGAGATGTTTAAACAGATGTGGTATGCGCAGGTTTCTGGAGGAATCCTCCACAGTGACGCGTGTAACGCAGCGCGCGCAGCGGCGTGTGTTCCCGGCTCGAGCGGTGTGTGTGAGGGACAGAGGCTGGCTGGCACTGGCCGGTCTGGGTGGTTTGTGTGTGATGTTTAGATGACAGCTCTATGGGTGGTCCCAG
>QVTF01013679.1:0-14901 GCA_003573665.1 Oxygymnocypris stewartii | reverse complement strand
ATGAGATGGAAAACCGATGATTCATGAGATTTATGCACTTGGCAAAACAAGACCACTGTGCTTCTGAAAAACTCCCACGAGTGTAGGATATACCGGTGATTCACCATGAATTATTATTTCAGTTCGAGGTGTGACAAATCTAGGATGTTTCTTAACTTTTGGCACACTTGAATTCCTGCATTTGTTTGGCTCATGCAAAAGCATCTGATTCACCAGCCAGTAATGTGACTGATTTCCCTTATCACGCCGATTAGAGAAATACCCCATCCTTCCGGCAGCCTCCTCATCCATCTCCCTATTTCCTCCTCAAACTCACCTTGTCTCCATCTCTCCATCCCCCACTTCCTCTCTGCACTCTTTCCTGTGTCCTGCATAAATGCTGCCAGATGAGACGAGGGTCAGTGGCCCCTGTCTGGACATGCTGTATGAACAGGGCTATTGTGTCCCCAAGACCTGCATTGACACCCTGAGACAAACCAGCATCCATAGCGCTCTGTCTCACTGTCACACACTCAAACGCACAACGACACATTCATGTTATTGAATTCTTGATTCTGATTGGTCATTCAGAAAGCTGAGCTCAAATGTTGTGTTAAACTGTACAATTGACCATTACTGCATTACATTTAAATGCATATAATCTTTAAAATTGTATTGTAATTTAAATAATTTTTTGCATAGTTTTTTTATATTTTTGTAATTAATTATGCATTCAATAGTGCATGCTATTTTTTTATGAATGAAGAGGATAAAAAATGATTAGTTCTTTATATAAACAATATTGCTTTGTGTGGGTTTATCTGCCTGGTTTATTTTTCACAGTCTGACTAATTGATGGTATATTATTATTTATTTTTTACATACATTACTGCTCAAAAGTTTGGAGTTATTATGTTTTTGAAAAAAAAAAAAATGTTAAAAATGTTCATCATTAATTTGATCAAAACAGTAATATTTTAAATATTATTGCAATAAAATTTTGTATTTAAATATATGTTTAAATGTAATTTATTTCTGTGATCAAAGCTGTATTTTCATCATCATTTCTCCAGTCTTCAGTCACATGATCTTCAGAAATCATTCTAATATACTGATTTGTAACATTTCTTATTATTATCATGCTGAAATCAGTTGTGCTGCTCATGTTTTTGTAGAAACCGTGATACTCTTCTCACTATTCTGTGTTATTAACACACATTTGATTGCTCTGAATGTTTCTAATAGTTTCCTCTCTCTAGGCTGATCCTCTCCCGGCCGCTGTGGTTGAGCTGGTGAAGGGTGGATCTGTGTCTTCTCTCCAGGACCTGCAGTTTTTACTCTTCTCTGAATCTATAGGTAAACCAGCTCTCAGTTTTAAAATGCTTCTGACATTCCTGGAGGCAAATATTACACTTGAATAAATATGTTAATTAAGACTCTGGGCTAAAGCAGTCCATAACCATATTTAATATGGATTGCCTCTTTAACAGTTTTTAAAAAGCAACTTTTTGACCTTGATCTATGTGTGCTGTCCTCATTTAAACTCTTATTAGAGTAACTCAGAGCTTTAGCTTTTGTAAAAGCACTTGCTAATACTTGTAAGGTTGTGAAAGAAACCTTGCTTAACCAAGTCGTGCCTAGCAACCAGAAATAAGTTACTATATCCCACAAAGGTCTGTGTCGTATGCATTCTCTCCACTATTTCACTACCTGATGGTTCAAAGTGGCTGTTTTTTTTCTCCAGAGATTGAGACGGACAGTCATCATGATAATGACACCAGCAACCGTCTGCCACGCAGTCTTCTGGGTTAGTCTGACTTACTGCTTTTTGCTGTATTATCTATTTTATTCTCTTTTATTATATGCATTTTAAGTGTTAAAATACCGTTATGTCTGTGCCAGAACTATAAATAAGCCATAACTCATTCCCACAAGAGTATAAACACTTGTCTCTGTGAGGTTATCAAAAGAGGTTACTTGCTGGAATGTCACAGAAATTACACATTTCAGCTTTGACATTAGGTTTATTCTCATATTCTAAAACACATTTTAAGCTATTATTTTTAAATAAATGCTTAATTCTGTTGTTTAATTGTCGTATTGTTTTATAGCCTTCATTTTCAAATAATGCTGATCACAGCAACCGTCTAAAGTCAGCGAATCTGTATATCTCTCCTCCTGAGTCGAGTCAGATCATCATTATTACCAGACACAGTCATCTTCATGGATAAGAGAATCTGAAGAACTCAAACAAGCAGCGCTCGTTATTATTGATGCATGCTGAACGAGCACTTTCTGCTTAATAAGTCTTTTTCAGTACGTCTGTTTTGAAAGACTGAGAGAGAAAGATGAAAGAATAAACTAGGAGAGAGAAAAAGAGGGATGCTATTCAGAGAAAACAATTACATTGAATTAATAGAAATTAAGAATCTGAAATTTGGTGGCATATATTCTATACTGTCAATTTACATTATTTCCTAGAGATTTGATTTATTTATTGACATTTGATATGATTTCAATAACTCAATCACATAAAAATATTCAAGCAGTGTAGTAATAAGCAAACCATATTTACGTTTAAAAATAAAAGAAAAAGAAAACAATATATTTGTATTTGTTTGTTTATTATTTTCAAAAGACTTATATTTAAATGTATTCTTGATCATTTTGTTTTGTTTTACAAAAGTTTTTATTACATTTTTATTACATTTGTTTTAGAAAAGTAATAACTACATTGTTACAATACCCCTAGATATTGTCAGCCAGCCAGTTTTATTTAATTTAATTATGGGAAGTTGAATTAAATTAAAGCCTTATTAACGGCCTACAACACCTTAAAATAACGGAGTAGCGTTTTGCAAGAGCAAGCACCTGTACAAATCGAGTTAGTCGAATGCTTTTCTTGTAGTTCATGTGCCTCTGTGTGTATTTCTTGTCTGCAGATGCTCAGCCGGCTCAGCAAGCCATCTGTAAGGTCAGGACCGAGGTCATCGAGGTCACGCGCTCCATGTTGGACCGTAGCAATGCACATTTCCTGTGTGGCCTCCGTGTGTGGAGGTGCAGAGGTGCTCGGGCTGCTGTAACACCAAGAGCCTGCAGTGTGTGCCTGTACTTACACACACACGATACCTACAGGTACACACACACATACGCGCTTGACAAGTGTGTACTTACAGTATATTAAACAGGCCATTTCCACTTTCCTCAGGTGATGAAGATACAGTACGTGAACAAGCGGCCGCTTTACGATAAGGCCGTCGTCTCTGTTCTCGACCACGTGGAGTGCCGCTGTCAGCCGGCTCCTCGGCCCGCTCAGCGCCGGAAATCATCCGGCCACAAACAAGAGGGACGGGAACGCTCGGGGAAACCTCGACCCAAAGATGAGCTCCATCGCAGGGATGAACTCAAACACAACCAGAGGATAAGCCTGGAGGACCTGCTTAGCCACAGCTGGCTGCCCAAAGAGAGGTTCCCTGAGCCAGGATTCGGCCGGGACGGCTGGGGTCTGAACGAGACGCAGTATGGAGGGGGCAAAGGTCGTCTCCCTGGGGATGGAAGGAGACACGGCAAAATGGATGACGCAGCAACGACGGCTCCACTGCCGAATCACACCGAGCAGGAAGAAACTGATTTGTCACTGCGCAACATTACGCAATTTGAATCGCAGAGTAATGCTAACCAAAGTATAACCAATCAGACATCTGATTTTACCATGAATACATTGGAATTGACCAATCAGACTTTTATGCACCAGTCAAATCTAATGCAAGGAAATGAACAACTGCAAACAACCAATCAGACAGACCAACTCGCCTCTAACGCCACAGGAACAGCCAATCAGAATCGGGGAGATGTGTTTCTGTCTGTAGAGGAGGGCGGTCAGAGGTGAGAGGAGAGACTATGGACATAGAGGTAAAGGAGGAGGAGCGAGAGGAGAGACAAATGGACAAAAAGGCCAAGGAGGAGGATATGGAAGAGCAGCTGCTAATGCGCAAAATCCCAGATGAAGAAAAACACAAACATCACCTCAAAGTACAACACACGAATGTACAGCCGGATGAGAAACTACAGCAGCTCCATCACAAACAACAACACACTTATACAACCACACAACGGACAGGTAAAATAACAAACACTTAAACAAGGTTTTCTATTCATTCACTTATTATCAATGTCTGGTAGAGTCAGATGGACAATACAATGTTGTTAAAATAAAAGTCGAGTTATGTTTTTGAGTAAATGACAATGAAAACTGCTGTAAGTTTGATTTGCAGTTCATTATGATCTTCTGAGCAGAATTTCATCTTAAATGTCAGCGGCCTTCTAAATGAACATCTCAGCTATGTGCCACGGTGGGCTTTGCTCAAAGCTTGCATTGCTTTAGCTTTATTGTTGTTGTTGTTTTTCAAAACTATTATATAAACCCAAATCTAGAAACAAAAATTCTGAGTTTGCAGATGCAGATACATACAGACAGACAGACAGACAGACAGACAAACGGACAGACAGACAGACAAATAAACAGACAGACAGACAGACAGACAGACAGACAGACAGACAGACAGACAAATAAACAGACAGACAAATAAACAGACAGACAGACAGACAGACAGACAAATAAACAGACAGACAGACAGACAGAAAGACCGATAGACAGACAGACAGACAGACAGACAGACAGACAGACAGACGATAGATATAATGACAGACAGACAGACAGACAGACAGACAGACAGACAGACAGACAGACAGACAGACAGACAGACAGACAGATAGACAGACAGACCGATAGACAGACAGACAGACAGACAGACAGACAGACAGACAGACAGACAGACAGACAGACAGACAGACAGACAGACAGACAGACAGATAAAAAGACAGACAGACAGACAGACAGACAGACAGACAGACAGACAGACAGACAGACAGACAGACAGACAGACAGACAGACAGACAAATAAACAGACAGACAGACAGACAGACAGACAGACAGACAGACAGACGATAGATATAATGACAGACAGACAGACAGACAGACAGACAGACAGACAGACAGACAGACAGACAGACAGACAGACCGATAGACAGACAGACAGACAGACAGACAGACAGATAAACAGACAGACAGACAGACAGACAGACAGAGAGACAGACAGACAAATAAACAGACAGACAGACCGATAGACAGACAGACAGACAGACAGACAGACAGATAAACAGACAGACAGACAGACAGACAGACGATAGATATAATGACAGACAGACAGACAGACAGAAGACAGACAGACAGACAGACAGACAGACAGACAGACAGACAGATAAAAGACAGACAGACAGACAGACAGACAGACAGACAGACAGACAGACAGACAGACAGACAGACAGACAAATAGAAAGACAGAAGAACAGACAGACAGACAGACAGACAGACAAATAGAAAGACAGAAGAACAGACAGACAGACAGACAGACAGACAGACAGACAGACAGACAGACAGACAGACGATAGATATAATGACAGACAGACAGACAGACAGACAGACCGATAGACAGACAGACAGACAGACAGACAGACAGACAGACAGACAAACAGAGAGACAGACAGACAAATAAACAGACAGACAGACAGACAGACAGACAGACAGACAGAGAGACAGACAGACAAATAAACAGACAGACAGACAGACAGACAGACAGACAGACAAATAAACAGACAGACAGACCGATAGACAGACAGACAGACAGACAGACAGACAGACAGACAGACAGACAGACAGACGATAGATATAATGACAGACAGACAGACAGACAGACAGACAGACAGACAGACAGACAGACAGACAGACAGAGAGACAGACAGACAGACAGACAGACAGACAGACAGACAGACAGACAGACAAATAGAAAGACAGAAGAACAGACAGACAGACAGACAGACAGACAGACAGACAGACAGACAGACAGACAGACAGACAGACAGACAGACAAATAGAAAGACAGAAGAACAGACAGACAGACAGACAGACAGACAGACAGACAGACAGACAGACAGACAGACAGACAAATAGAAAGACAGAAGAACAGACAGACAGACAGACAGACAGACAGACAGACAGACAAATAGAAAGACAGAAGAACAGACAGACAGACAGACAGACAGACAGGCAGGCAGACAGACAGACAGACAGACAGACAGACAGACAGACAGACAGACAGATGAATATATCTGTCATAATTACATACTTGATGTAAGTGATGTTTAAGAACAAGCACGCTGGGGTGTATTTGGCCCATGTTCAGCTTGATTCTGTAAACCAATGTCTATGAATAACTCTGTTTACTTTGAATAAACACATCAGACACATACACACCAGGAAGAGGAAATAACACTTATATAGGCCCACATTGACTTGTGCAGTGCAGTATTAACAGCATTTTATCAAATTCAGTATTTGCTGAATAAAAAGGCTAATGATATTAGATTAAACACAGTACAACAGTACCGCACAACACTGTAAAATCAGAATAGCTGGATTAAAAGTAGATTTTTTGTTGTTGTTGTTGCAAACAGGAACTACATCTCCTCCCGTGCAACATCTCCCTCCACACAAACCCCCCAGACCACCTCCTCACCCGCCGAAAAGGAGGAGAAAACAGCGCAATCGCATCAGCAAATCTGCCATGAGAGCCCTGCTCATGTAAATCAAACATACACCGGTAAGCTGCTCAGATCTTAAAATTAAATACCACATTTAAAGGAACATTTCAGCCAAAAATGTAAATTTGCAGAAAAGTACTCACTCTCAGGGTATCCAAGATGTAGATGAGTTTTTTTTATTTAATTTAGCATTACATCCCTCCCTCACCAGTGAATCCTCTGCAGTGAATGGGTGCCGTCAGAATGACAAACAGCTGATACAGATCTCACAATAATCCACATGACCTCAGTCCATCAGTTAAGGTTTTGTGAACCAAAAAGTTTTGTGTTTGAAATAAACAAATTGATCATAAGACATTTTAATTTCAAACCATTGCATCCAGCTCAAATAAAAGTCCTTCATAAATTATATTGCTTTCTCAAGTGAGAAGTCATCTCGCCTGAATCAAGAGAGAAATATGCACAAATCAAACACCGTTTCCAAATGAACACAGTAATATGTCGGTGGATTTTGATGTGAGAACTGGAGGACACAGGAGTTTCATGTTAAAATGCATTGACGATATTTGTATCTTTCAAACACAGCTTTTCTCCTCAAATGATTTTTACTAATGGACTAGAGTCATGTGGATTACTTGTTGATCATTGTGATGTTTTTATCAACTGTTTGGACTCTCATTCTGACGGCACCCATTCACTGCAGAGGATTCACTGATAAGCAAGTGATACAATGCTAAATTTGTTCTGATGAAGAAACAAACTTATCTACATCCTGTAAGGCAAATAGATTTTAAGCAAATGTTCATTTTGGGAGAACTATTCTTTCAATATACCGTATACATAATTATAATGGTAACAATTTTACATGGAATGTGCTGACTATGTCTCTTTCTTTCTCTCTCTCGCAGATAGATAATCAGATGGATGCAATCTCTCCCATATGAGTTCTTATTTATGTAACCAGTGTGTCCCGGGACGTTGAGAGATCCAGCACTAAAACACCTGCAGCCAGGCCATTCTCACCTCTCACAACCCTCCTAATCTCTTTCTCTGCTCAAAGCCATGAGGACAAGACCATTCTGACACAGAAGATGTTTGCTTGGAGGATGGTTTCAGGTTCTCCTGCACCTGCTGAAGAGTCCCTGTGCTCCTGTTGACTCTTTGAAAGGACATTCAACTTTCTAAGTTCAGAAGTGGGACTCACCTTAAGAGACAAACCGGTAGTTGCTCTTGTACCTATTATTTTGAATCAACCAGAAAAGCGGTTGCCATTTAAAGTTATGTTGTAAAATTGAGGCTTGGATTTCATGAAAGAATTGATAAAAGAATCACTGTTGTTTTTGCCCCCGATCCAGTATTATCAAAAAAAACACACTATCTCCAGGGATGCAATCAAAACCAATTGTGTTATTGTTTTATATCATATGTTTTACCTAAAACAGACAAACACAAAGAATGCTTGAAAAACTTTGTATTTTAATATATTGCCAGTCAAAATCACAAAGTACCATTGCTATAAGTTGTTTTCAGTATCATTTGTTATTATTTAAGCGATTCTTAACACTGGACATTCACACAGGATAAAGCAAGGGAATGCATTTCTGTTATAATTAACTCATCATACCTCTAAGAGTGTAAAGGTGCTACGTTATAACACAAAGCAGTTAGAGTTTATTCATTAATATTATTTATTCTTGTGTAAATCTGTTCTGTTCAGCATAGCCTTACAAAGCGCTCGCCAGAAGACCAACATGTGGATTATTTGTAGTATGTTCATGTACAGATGATCTGTTTTGGGTCTATACTAAACGTTGCAGATTGTGCAGAATTTGCACTCTTTTTTTATACGTAGAATAAAATTTAAACACTAACCATTAAGGTGTAATTCATGGTCTCATTTTTATTTATTTATTCATTTTGTGCCATTTTAATATTCTCAGCTTTTACCAGTTTTTTCACAATTCACCCCCAAATAAACAAATGCTGAACCTTCCAGCCATCCAAGATGTGGATGAGTTTGTTTCTTCATCAGAACAGATTTGGAGAAATGCATCATTACATCTGCAGTGAATGGGTGCCGTCAGAATGAGAGTCCAAACAGCTGATAAAAACATCACAATAATATTCAAGTAATCCAGAACAATACAGTCCATCAACGGATGACTTGAGAAGTGAAAAACTAAAATACTAATCCATAATCATGCTTCCTGTGTAACACCCCCTCCCAGGTCCACACCACCACAACTCGTTCTTGCTCTGAGCGGGTCTTGAACCCGGGATTCCGGCACAGGAGGCGGGCGCTCTAACAAGGAACACCAAAGGCTACAGCCTCTAGCGTCAGTCGCTAGAGCGCCTCTTATGAGGTCAGGGGAGTGAGGTTTACACACAGCCCTTACTGGCATACATCCATTAGACTCACCCCCCTAAACCTCACTCCCATCCGGGTCATGGCACCAATGTAACACCCCCTCCCGGGTCCACACCACCACAACTCGTTCTTGCTCTGAGCGGGTCTCAAACCCGGGATTGCGGCACGGGAGGCGGGCGCTCTAACAAGGAACGCCAAATGCTACAGCCTCTTGCGTCAGTCGCTAGAGTGCCTCTTTTGAGGTCTGGAGAGTGAGGTTTACACACAGCCCTTACTGGCATACATCCGTTACACTTGCAGCAATCACATCAAAGTCTCACAACATATTTGTTTTTCTGAAATGTTTTTGCTTGTAAACAGTGCACTTTTCTGGATTAGTTTTTTACAAACACACAGTTTTCACTTCACAAGGTATTAATCGATGGACTGGAGGGGTGTGGATTATTGTGATGTTTTTATCAGCTGTTTGGACTCTCATTCTGACGGCACCCATTCACTGCAGAGCATCCACTGGTGAGCCAGTGATGTACATTTCTTCAGATCTGTTCTGATGTAGAAACAAACTCATCTACATCTTGGATGACCTGAGGGAGAACACGTTTAATTTTTAGGTGAACTATTCCTTAAATGCAAACCTATTCAGATGCTCACATGGACTTCATCTGTTGTGCTTCCAGTCGTTCTTCAGCTCATTTGGCAGACACTTTTATTCAGAGCGACATACAGCCTTGCACTTGCTAGCACCATGCATGGCAGATGAGCTACATAAACACTAGTTTTCAACCCAGTGCATTAATAATGATTGTTTTTTCCTCTTTTACACTGCCGTCCTGATTAAAACGTACTCGGTTACTATCGTAACCTCGGTTCCCTGAGATACGGAACGAGTACTGCGTCTTGTAAAGACGCATATGGGAAAATGCCTTTTTTCTCCTGAACTGAAGTCTTATTTAATCACGCAGTGAAACTGCACGACTATTGGTTCGTGCAGGTGTAGAAAAACGAACCAATGGGTCGGCAGCAGCGGAGCTGCACGAACCTATGGCGACGATACGCGCCAATATTCCCGCCGAAACGGGCGGGGCATCTGGCTATATAAGCGGTCGTTTTGCCATAGGATCCTCAGGTTTACTTCGACTGAAGCGACGACTGAGTCGTGCAGCTACCTGGCACGGCAAAGTACGCAGTACTCGTTCCGTATCTCAGGGAACCGAGGTTACGACAGTAACCGAGTACGTTCCCTATCGATACTCCACTCGTACTGCGTCTTGTAAAGACGCATATGGGAACTGAATTTAATCACGCCGTGCTAGGGTAGATGAACGACTGTATATACTTCCATAAAATAAATGCCCATAGGGAAGTAAGTAGTATACTTCAGGCTAAAGCGAGCTAAACTCATAGAGGTCGTGCTCGGCCTGGATAATCGTTCCACTTCTGTATACTCAGTTAACCGGAGTATGCAGGGTGCCAATTAGAGAGCCTGAGCGCATTGCGGTCAAGAAATCTCTGACAGGATTGTTCCCACAGCGTATGTGTACAAGCTCATCTAAGCAGAGAGGACTCTGGCCTGTAAGGCCGGTATGTCCAGGTTATAAAACCTAGCAAATGTGGACGGAGTGGCCCAGCCAGCCGCCGTACAAATCTCTGTAATGGATACACCGCTAGACCACGCCCATGACGAGGCGATGCCTCTAGTCGAATGGGCTCGTACTCCAATGGGGCATTGCAGGCCCAAAGAGTATGCCAGCATGACAGCATCCACTATCCACTTAGAGAGTCTCTGCTTCGTGACCGGATGTCCTTTGGTGCGGTTACCGAAGCTAACAAAGAGCTGTTCCGTATGCCTAAAAGGGGCGGAACGCTCAAAGTAGATTCTCAGAGCTCTGACAGGGCATAACAAAGATAACTCCCGGTCCTCCTCAGACGGAGGAAGCGCGGAGAGCGTGATGACCTGAGCTCTGAACGGGGTTGAAAGTACCTTAGGTACATAACCATGCCTTGGTTTCAGGACGACCTTGGAGTCATTAGGCCCGAATTCCAGGCAGGCAGGGCTAGTAGAGAGCGCCTGCAGGTCTCCAACTCGCTTAACCGACGCTAGTGCTAGTAGCAGAGCAGTTTTCAGCGAAAGTGACCGGAGGTCCGTAGACTGTACGGCTCAAAAGGAGGGCCTTTCAAGGCCCTCAGTACAGTGGGCAGATCCCATGTAGGGACAGTAAGGGGCCGAGGTGGATTCAACCTCCTGGCTCCCTTCAGAAAACGGACAACTGAGTTGTCTCTGCCTACCGACTGGCCCGCTATAGGGGCATGAAAGGCCGCTATAGCTGCTACGAACACCTTGAGTGTAGAGTGAGAACGTCCTTTATCTAGCAGTTCCTGCAGAAAGGACAGAACCACCGCTAACTCAGAGGTAGAGGGGTTTTCACCACGGTTGAGGCACCAAGTGAGAAAACAGACCACTTAAGGGCATAGAGGCGTCTCGTAGACGGGGCTCTAGCCTCAGAAATGGTGTTTAACACTCGCTCTGGGGCCAGTAGGCTCCCATTGAGCGGCCAAATGTAGAGAGACCACAGCTCGGGTCGAGGGTGCCATATTGTTCCGTTCGCCTGAGAGAGGAGATCCCGTCTCAGGGGCACGGGCCAGGGGCTGCTGTCAGTAGCTGAGTCAGCTCTGACAACCAAGGTTGGTTCCTCCACAAGGGGGCCACCAATAGCACCTTGTGACCCTGTTCCCTGATACCTGACGACCTGTGGAGCAGGGTGATCGGGGGAATGCATAAAGGAGGAGGTTGGGCCAATCGTGGGCCAACGTCCCTGTCCTTCGAATAATAAGTTGGGCAGTGAGAGTTGTCTTTGGAGGCGAAAAGGTCTACTTCTGCCTTGCCAAAGGTCTTCCAGATCTTCTGAACCACCTGCGATGGAGCATCCACTCCTCTGAGGGGACATTGCTCCGAGATAACATATCTGCTCCTTGGTTCAGTCTGCCCGGCAGGTGTGCTGCCCTCAGCGAGCGCAGGTTGAGCTGAGCCCATTCCAGAAGGCGCTCTGCCAGAATAAAGAGGCGCTTCGAGGAGACACCTCCCTGGTGATTTATATAGGACACCACGGACATGTTGTCTGAGCGAATCAGCACATGGCGTCCTATTAGGTCCGGCAGGAAAAACTGGCAGGCTCGACAAACTGCTAGCATTTCCAAGCAGTTGATGTGGAAGCCGCTCTCCGTCTTCGACCAATGGCCGAAGGTCGGTTTGCCTTCGCACAGCGCCCCCCAACCTGTGTTGGAGGCGTCTGTCGTGACAACTTTCCTGGTGTGGACCAACCCCATGGCCACGCCCTTCTCCATCCACCGTGGGTTCTTCCAGGGGGTCAGGGCTGTTACACAGGCCTGATTCACCCTGATATGCAAGCGTCCGTGACGCCATGCGTTGTGTGGAACCCGTGGTTTCAACCAGCGTTGAAGGGGGCGCATGGAGCAGGCCCAGTTGTAACACTGGCGATGCTGCGGCCATAAGGCCCGGCATTCTCTGAAACACTTTGAGTGGGCGAGCGGTGTCGCTCTTGATCGTCCTGAACGGCCGTCTCATGAGGGCGTGATTCAGGCGTCTGAGATCGAGGATGGGCCGGAGGCCGCCATCCTTTTTGGGGATGAGGAAGTAACGGCTGTAAAAGCCTGACTCGCTCAAAGCTGGAGAAACCATTTCTATGGCTCCTTTTTCCAGCAGCGTCATCACCTCTGAGCGCAGAACGCGAGCGTTCTCGCCCTGCACCGAGGTGGAGACCACGCCGCTGAAGCGCGGGGGTCTTCGAGCGAATTGGAGTGAATAACCTCGTTTTATTATCCCCATAACCCACTCTGACACTCCGGGGATGGCCTGCCAGGCCTCGGCCCGCGTGGCAAGGGGTTGGATAAACTCGAGTGGCCGGCTGCACGGAGGCAGGGCACTCGTGAGGGACGGAAGAGGAAAATTGCTCTCTTTTTGAGAATGTTTGTGTTTTATTTTTTCCGCTATCACAGCGGACAGTTGCATGGTCGCTTGTACGGACCCTGTAGCAACAGACACAATTCCCTCTGCACCCGGAAAAGAACGGGGTGCCAAGAGGTTTCCATGAGAGGCCTTTTGGTGGGCGGTCCGGCCGTGGCGGGACGACCCTCTCCTCTTCCTGTCCTGCAGATCAGGAGGACGCCGGGCGCACAGGGTCCAACGCTATCTTGAGTCGGGGGCCCTGGCGTGTCGGAGGGGGGTGGCGTCTGGCTGAGCGTGAACGCCCTCGCGGCTGCTGAGTTCTAGCAGGCTGAGGGGCGTAAACGGCAGGTGCAGGTTTCGCAGACTGCTGAGTCGGCGCAGTCCTGGGGCGACTCTGAGCAGCTGCTGGGCTGGAGCGCTTGGGCAGGAAGTGTCGCATAGCCTGTGACGCCTTCTGTGCTTCTGTGAAGCGCTCAGCGAATCCTTTCACCGCAGGTCCAAAGAGGCCGCTGGGGGAAATTGGAGCATCAAGGAAGGAGACCCTGTCCGCATCCTTGATCTCCGTCAGCGTGAGCCACAGGTGGCGCTCGAGCACTACCAGGCTGGCCATAGACCTTCCTATGGCTTGGGCGGTAGTCTTGGTGGCTCGCAAAGCTAGGTCGTTGCGCTTCTCAGCTCCCTGAGAGTCGCAGGATCAGGCTCAGACTCGTCTACGGCAGAGAGGAGCTTGGCCTGATAGACCTGTAGAACCGCCATAGAGTGGAGCGCCGAAGCCGCCTGTCCAGCTGAAGCGTAGGAGCGTCCAGCGAGCGCTGAAGTGGTCCTGCATGGCTTGGACGGGTGACTGGCTTTCGCCTTCCAGCCGATGGCAGTGGGTGGGCAGAGATGTGCAGCCACTGACTCATCCAGTTGAGGCATCCTCTCATATCCCTTTTCTTCAGCGCCATCAACCGTAGTGAGGGCAGATGAAGCGGAAGTACGGAGGCGGGCAGAGTAAGGAGAGCGCCAAGATCTCGTGAGCTCGTCATGTACTTCAGGGAAGAACGGCGATGGTCGTTGTTGAGGGGCCTGACGGCGCCCCGGCAAAAACCACTCATCCAGACGGCTGCGAGAGGGCTCCTCTGGTGGAGACCACTCCAAACCCAGCTCTTCAACCGCTTTGGAGAGGACACGGAAAAGTTCGGCATCCATCCCGGCTTTGGCGGCGCTGGGCGCGGGCAAACCTGAGGGGGCGGGGTCAGTCACTGAGCCCCACAGCTCCTCAGCATCTGAAGCTACCAGTGACATGCTGTCATCGGCCAGCTCATCGTCACTTCCCCCAAACGAGACCAGATCGCTCCCGCTTGCGGAGGGACGCTGGTCAGGTTGGATAAAAAGGACGGGAGAAATCTCTCTGTGTGGTGAAAACGAGGCACGCGGGATCTGAGCCGGCGTGAGCTCGCTTTCAACCAGGCGCTGAAAACCTCTGCCCCGCTGTTTTTTCCTCACAGGTCCCTGAGAGGAAGAAAACGGGAGGGCGCGAGGGGCGGGATCGCTCTCTGAAAAGAAAGCGATGCGCGTGCGCAGAGAGGCGAGACTGATGCTCTCGCAGTGAGAGCAATCAGAACCAGCGAGCACGGCATCCGCATGGGCTTTCCCCAGGCAGGAAACACACTCGCTGTGACCGTCATCGCCGTGCAGGTCTCCCCTGCACGAGCCGCAGTAACGGCGCGGCATTAGAACGCCGATTTGCTCTTTTAGAAAACTTACGTGATCGCCGGATAGCGGCAGCGAACGGGACCGGAACTGCTGCGATGCTGGGGCGTGTTGAAGGCGGATCAGCCGAGCAGATCGAGGTCGCTGGGTCCTACTGCGAGGCGTGTCAACGGCGAGTAGGCTTCTCTGGATCAGTGTAGACGAAGTCGTCGTCGCTGAAGGAGAAAAAATCTGA
>QVTF01013678.1:0-121591 GCA_003573665.1 Oxygymnocypris stewartii | reverse complement strand
AGTTCTAATGCGTGTGCAAAGTTTCCTGACTTTTCGAGCATGTTTAGGCCCTCTAAATGCGATTAAGTTTGGAGAAGAAGAAGAAGAAGAAGAAGAAGAAGAAGAAGAGAAGAAGAAGAAGAAGAATAAGAATAATAAACGGAGCAGATTCAATAGGGTCCTCGCACCATCGGTGCTCGGTCCCTAATTAAAGCTGCAAGCAGCGATGGAAGGGACCTCGCACCCGGCTCACCGCCAACCAGTGGCTTCAGAAAGACAGGGAACGGTGAGCAATATGCATTTAAAATTGCAAATATAGAGGAATAGGTCAAAGTCATTTATATGTGCCAAATCTGCTGCCAGCTGGTGGCGCTATGTCCATAACTGAACATTAACATATAGATGTCTTCAGGCTAGCACCTTTATCGAACATATGAAGTTTGGTGCAAATTGAACATAGTATGTTTGAGTTAGTGTAAAGCCTGACACATCCTGTTGTCAACAGATGGCGCTATGGTTACATCTGAATATTGGCTTTTAAATGTCTTCAGGGCAGGACTCTTACAAAATATGTGAAGTTTGGTGCAGATTGGACATTCATGCTTAAGTTAGAGTAAAACAAATCATTTCCTGTTGCCAGCAGGTGGCGCTATGTCTTTAACTAAACGTTATCGTGTAGATATCATCAGACAAGTACTTTTATCAAACATATGAATTTTGGTGCAGATTGAACATGGTATGTTTGAGTTAGTGTAAAGCATGATATATCCTGTTGTCAACAGGTGGCGCTATGATTATATCTGAATTTTGGCCTTTAGATGTTTTCAGGCCAGGACCCTTACCAAATACGTGAATTTTGGTGCAGATTGGACATTGAATGCTTAAGATAGTTTAAAAGAATTAATTTGCTGTTGCCAGCAGGTGGCGCTATATCTTTAACTGAACATTGGCATTTAGATATCTTAAGACCAATATTTTTATCAAAAGTGTGAAGTTTGGTGCAGATTGGACATTGCATGTTTAAGATAGTGTAAAAAAGTAATTTCCTGTTGCCAGCAGGTGGCGCTCTAATTATAATGAAATATTCATACTTAGATGTGTTCAGGCCTGGATTCTTATCGAACGTGTGAAGTCTGGGGCAGATCGGACATTGTATGGCTGAGTTACAACAACTTTTATTCCCATGGCGAGACATCGAAATTTGTGATGCCGCCAAGGACACGCCCTTTAACGAAAACTCTAGATCTTCGCAATTTAACATCACAAAGGCCTTTAGGTTACACTGACCTAAATATTATGTTTATGTCATTAAATCTCTAGGAGGAGTTAGTTACAGAGTAAAACATGTCACTTCCTGTTGCCAGCAGGTGGCGCTATGACTATAACTGAATATGGTCACTTAGATCTCTTCAGGTCAGGATTCTTATCAAACATGTGAAGTTTGGTGTAGATCGGACATAGCATGCCTGAGATATACAACATCCTGTTTCATGGCGAAACATCAAAATTTGACAGGACGCCACGGACACGCCATCCGATGAAAACTCTAGATCTTCGCAATTTAACGTCACAAAGGGCTTTAGATTACAGTGACCAATTTTGGTGTTCATCTGGAAATATCTCTGGGAGGAGTTCGTTAAAGTATGACACCTGAAAATGGCAAAAATGACACAAAATATGACGAGAAAATTCAAAATAGCCGACTTCCTGTTTGGTTTCTGATTTCGTACCTAGAGACTTTTTTGTAGGTATTGTTAAGTTACATGAGTGTACCGATTTTCGTACATGTACGTGAAACGTAGCTCGAGGCGCACTCCGCTGAATATTTATAGGTGGCGCTGTCGAGCCATTTTGCCACACCTACTTCTGAAACCCATATAGACTTAAATTTTCACCAGTTCTGATACGTGTGCAAAGTTTCCTGACTTTTCGAGCATGTTTAGGCCCTCTAAAATGCGATTAAGTTTGGAGAAGAAGAAGAAGAAGAAGAAGAAGAGAAGAATAATAAGAATAATAAACGGAGCAGATTCAATAGGGTCCTCGCACCATCGGTGCTCGGTCCCTAATTAAAGCTGCAAGCAGCGATGGAAGGGACCTCGCACGGCTCACCGCCGACCGGTGGCTTCAGAAAGACAGGGAACAGTGAGCAATATGCATTTAAAAATGCAAATATAGAGGAATATGTCAAAGTCATTTATATGTACCAAACCTGCTGCCAGCTGGTGGCGCTATGTCCATAACTGAACATTAACATATAGATGTCTTCAGTCTAGCACTTTTATCAAATATAAGAACTTTGGTGCAGATTGAAGATAGTATGTTTGCGTTAGTGTAAAGCCTGACACATCCTGTTGTCAACAGGTGGCGCTATGATTACATCTGAATATTGGCCTTTAGATGTCTTCAGGCCAGGAATCTTACCAAATATGTGAAGTTTGGTGCAGATTGGACAATGCATCTTTAAGTTGGTGTAAAACAAGTAATTTCCTGTAGCCACCAGGTGGCGCTATGTCTATAACTAAACATTGGCATGTAGATGTCTTCAGATCAATACTTTTATCAAACATATGAAGTTTGGTGCAGATTGAACATGGTATGTTTGAGTTAGTGTAAAGCATGATATATCCTGTTGTCAGCAGGTGGCGCCATGATTATATCTGATTTTTGGCCTTTAGGTGTTTTCAGGCCAGGACTCTTACCAAATATGTGAAGTTTGGTGCAGATTGGACATTGCATGTTTAAGATAGTGTAAAAGAAGTCATTTCCTGTTGCCAGCAGGTGGCGCTCTAATTATAATGAAATATTCGTATTTAGATGTGTTCAGGCCTGGATTCTTATCGAACGTGTGAAGTCTGGGGCAGATCGGACATTGTATGGCTGAGTTAAAACAACTTTTATTCCCATGGCGAGACATCGAAATTTGTGATGCCCCATGGACACGCCCTTTAACGAAAACTCTAGATCTTCGCAATTTAACATCACAAAGGCCTTTAGGTTAGACTGACCTAAATATTTAGTTTATGTCATTAAATCTCTAGGAGGAGTTAGTTACAGAGTAAAACATGTCACTTCCTGTTGCCAGCAGGTGGCGCTATACTATAACTGAATATGGTCATTAGATCACGTTATCAGG
Organism: Oxygymnocypris stewartii; assembly: GCA_003573665.1. Taxonomy (NCBI): domain Eukaryota; kingdom Metazoa; phylum Chordata; class Actinopteri; order Cypriniformes; family Cyprinidae; genus Oxygymnocypris; species Oxygymnocypris stewartii. The sequence goes on along the minus strand of QVTF01013678.1, from coordinate 118,479 downwards.
ATCTTAACAAACATGTGAAGTTTGGTGCAGATCGGACATAGCATGCCTGAGATATAACAACTTCCTGTTTCATGGCGAAACATCAAAATTTGACAGGACGCCACGGACATACCCTCCGATGAAAACTCTAGATCTTCGCAATTTAACGTCACAAAGGGCTTTAGATTACACTGACCAATTTTGGTGTTCATCTGAATAAATCTCTGGAGGAGTTCGTTAAAGTATGACACCTGAAAATGGCAAAAATGACACAAAATATGACGAGAAAATTCAAAATAGCCGACTTCCTGTTGGGTTTCTGATTTCGTACCTGTAGACTTTTTTGTAGGTATTGTTAAGTTACATAAGTGTACCGATTTTCGTACATGTACGTGAAACGTAGCTCGAGGCGCACTCCGCTGAATATTTATAGGTGGCGCTGTCGAGCCATTTTGCCACACCTACTTCTGAAACCCATATCAGATGTAAATTTTCACCAGTTCTGATGCGTGTGCAAAGTTTCCTGACTTTTCGAGCATGTTTAGGCCCTCTAAAATGCGATTAAGTTTGGAGAAGAAGAAGAAGAAGAAGAATAAGAATAATAACGGAGCAGATTCAATAGGGTCCTCGCACCATCGGTGCTCGGTCCCTAATTAAAGCTGCAAGCAGCGATGGAAGGGACCTCGCCCGGCTCACCGCCGACCGGTGGCTTCAGAAAGACAGGGAACAGTGAGCAATATGCATTTAAAAAGGTAAATATAGAGGAATATGTCAAAGTCATTTATATGTACCAAACCTGCTGCCAGCTGGTGGTGCAACGTCCATAACTGAACATTGGCATGTAGATGTCTTCATCCGGTACTTTTAAAAACATATGAAGTTTGGTGCAGATTGGACATGGCATGTTAAAGTTAGTGTTAAACAAGTAATTTCCTGTTGCCAGCAGGTGGCGCTATGTCTATAACTAAACATTGTCATGTAGATGTCTTCAGGCCATGGCTCTTATCATACGTGTGAAGTTTGGTGCAGATTGGACATTGCATGTTAAAGTTAGTGTTAAACAAGTAATTTCCTGTTGTCAGCAGGTGGCGCTATGTCTATAACTAAACATTGGCACAGAGATGTCTTCAGGCCATGGCTCTTATCAAACGTGTGAAGTTTGGGATAGATCGGACATTTTATGGCTGAGTTAAAACAACTTTTATTCCCATGGCAAGATATCGAAGTTTGTGATGCCGCCAAGGACACGCCCTTTAACGAAAACTCTAGGTCTTCGCAATTTAACATCACAAAGGCCTTTAGGTTAGACTGACCAAATAATGTGTTGATGTCATTAAATCTCTAGGAGGAGTTAGTTACAGAGTAAAACATGTCACTTCCTGTTGCCAGCAGGTGGCGCTATTACTATAACTGAATATGGTCAGGTAGATCTCTTCAAATCAGGAGTCTTATCAAACATGTGAAGTTTGGTGCAGATCGGACATTGCATGTCTGAGTAATAACAACTTCCTGTTTCATGGTGAAACATCGAAATTTGACAGGATGCCACGGACACGCCCTCCGATGAAAACTCTAGATCTTCGCAATTTAACGTCACAAAGGGCTTTAGATTGCAATGACCAATTTTGGTGTTCATCCGAATAAATCTCTGGGAGGAGTTCGTTAAAGTATGACACCTGCAAACGGCAAAAATGTCACTAAATATGACGAGAAAATTCAAAATAACCGACTTCCTGTTGGGTTTTGGATTTCGTTCCAGGAGACTTTTTTTTAGGTATTGTTATGTTACATGAGTGTACCGATTTTCGTACATGTACGTGAAACGTAGCCCGAGGGCTCTCCGCTGAATTAGTATAGGTGGCGCTGTCGAGCCATTTTGCCACACCTACTTCTGAAACCCATATTCAGATGTGTTCAGGCCTGGATTCTTATCGAACGTGTGAAGTCTGGGGCAGATCGGTTATTGCATGGCTGAGTTACAACAACTTTTATTCCCATGGCGAGACATCGAAATCTGTGATGCCGCCAAGGACATGCCCTTTAACGAAAACTCTAGATCTTCGCAATTTAACATCACAAAGGCCTTTAGATTAAACTGACCTAAATATTATGTTGATGTCATTAAATCTGTAGGAGGAGTTAGTTACAGAGTAAAACATGTCACTTCCTGTTGCCAATAGGTGGCGCTATTACTATAACTGAATATGGTCATGCAGATCTCTTCATACCAGGAGTCTTATCAAATGTGAAGTTTGGTGCAGATCGGACATAGCATGCCTGAGTTATAACAACTTCCTGTTTCATGGCGAAACATCGAAATTTGACAGGACGCCACGGACACGCCCTCCGATGAAAACTCTAGATCTTCGCAATTTAACGTCACAAAGGGCTTTAGATTACAATGACCAATTTTGGTGTTCATTTGGAAATATCTCTGGGAGGAGTTCGTTAAAGTATGACACCTGAAAATGCAAAAATGATACAAAATATGATGAGAAAATTCAAAATAGCTGACTTCCTGTTGGGTTTCGGATTTCGTTCCAGGAGACTTTTTTGTAGGTATTGTTATGTTACATGAGTGTACCGATTTTCATACATGTACATGAAACGTAGCCTGAGGGCTCTCCGCTGAATCAGTATAGGTGGCGCTGTCGAGCCATTTTGCCACACCTACTTCTGAAACACATATTCAGATGTGTTCAGGCCTGGATTCTTATCGAACATGTGAAGTCTGGGGCAGATCGAACATTTGTATGGCTGAGTTACAACAACATTTATTCCCATGGCGAGACATCGAAATTTGACAGGACGCCACGGACACGCCACTCCCATGAAAACTCTAGATCTTCGCAATTTAACATCACAAAGGCCTTTAGGTTAGACTGACCTAAATATTATGTTGATGTCATTAAATTGCTAGGCAGGAGTTAGTTACAGAGTAAAACATGTCACTTCCTGTTGCCAGCAGGTGGCGCTATTACTATAACTGAATATGGTCATGTAGATCTCTTCATATCAGGAGTCTTATCAAGCATGTGAAGTTTGGTGCAGATCGGACATAGCATGCCTGAGTTATAACAACTTCCTGTTTCATGGCGAAACATCGAAATTTGACAGGACGCCACGGACACGCCCTCGATGAAAACTCTAGATCTTCGCAATTAACGTCACAAAGGGCTTTAGATTGCAATGACCAATTTTGGTGTTCATCCGATAAATCTCTGGGAGGAGTTTCGTTAAAGTATGACACCTGCAAATGGCAAAAATGTACACTAAATATGACGAGAAAATTCAAAATAACCAACTTCCTGTTGGGTTTCGGATTTCGTTCCAGGAGACTTTTTTTTAGGTATTGTTATGTTACATGAGTGTACCGATTTTCATACATGTACGTGAAACGTAGCCCGAGGGCTCTCTGCTGAATGAGTATAGGTGGCGCTGTCGAGCCATTTTGCCACACCTACTTCTGAAACCATATAAGACGTAAATTTCCACCAGTTCTGATGCGTGTGCAAAATTTCCTGACTTTTCGAGCATGTTTAGGCCCTCAAAAATGCGATTAAGTTTGGAAAAGAATAATAATAATAATAATAAACAACAGAGATACAATAGGGTCCTCGCACCATCGGTGCTCGGTCCCTAATTAAAGCTGCAAGCAGCGATGGAAGGGACCTCGCACCCGGCACCGCCGACCGGTGGCTTCGGAATGACAGGGAACAGTGAGCAATATGCATTTAAAAAGGCAAATATAGAGGAATACGTCAAAGTCATTTATAAGTGCCAAACCTGCTGCCAGCTGGTGGCGCTATGTCCATAACTGAACATTGGCATTTAGATGTCTTCAAACCAGTACTATTATCAAACATATGAAATTTGGTGCAGATTGAATATGGTATGTTTGAGTTAGTGTAAAGCCTGGCATATCCTGTTGTCAACAGGTGGCGCTATGATTACATCTGAATAATGCCATTTAGATGTCTTCAGGCCAGGACTCTCACCAAATATGTGAAGTTTGGTGCAGATTGGACATTGCATGTTTAAGTTAGTGTAAAACAAGCAATTTCCTTTAGCCAGAAGGTGGCGCTATGTCTATAACTAAACATTAGCACGTAGATGTCTTCAGGCCATGGCTCTTATCAACCATGTGAAGTTTGGGGCAGATCGGACATTTTATGGCTGAGTAACAACAGCTTCTATTCCCATGGCGAGATATCGAATTTGTCACGCTGCCATGGACACGCCCATTAGCTCAAGCTCAAGCTCTTCGCAATTTAAAATCACAAAGGCCTTTAGATTAGACTGAACTAAAAATTATGTTGATGTCATTACATTTCTAGGAGGAGTTAGTTGCAGAGTAAAACATATCACTTCCTGTTGCCAGCAGGTGGCGCTATTACTATTATACTGAATATGGTCCCTAGATCTCTTCAGGTCAGGATCTTATCAAACATGTGAAGTTTGGTGCAGCATCGGACATATGCATGCCTGAGTTATAACAACTTCCTGTTTCATGGCGAAACATCGAAATTTGACAGGACGCCACGGACACGCCCCTCCGATGAAAACTCTAGATCTTCGCAATTTAACGTCACAAAGGGCTTTAGATTACAATGACCAATTTTGGTGTTCATCTGAATAAATCTCTGGGAGGAGTTCGTTAAAGTATGACACCTGAAAATGGCAAAAATGACACAAAATATGACGAGAAAATTCAAAATAACCGACTTCCTGTTTGGGTTTCTGATTTCGTACAAGAGACTTTTTCGTAGGTATTGTTATGTTACATGAGTGTACCGATTTTCATACATGTACGTGAAACGTAGCTCGAGGCGCACTCCGCTGAATATTTATAGGTGGCGCTGTCGAGCCATTTTGCCACACCTACTTCCTGAAACCCATATCAGACGTAAATTTTCACCAGTTCTGATGCGTGTGCAAAGTTTCCTGACTTTTCGAGCATGTTTAGGTCCTCTAAAATGCGATTAAGTTTGGAGAGGAATAATAATAATAATTAAAGCTGCAAGCAGCGATGGAAGGGACCTCGCATCCGGAACCGCCGACCGGTGGCTTCAGAAAGACAGGGACGGTGAGCAATATGCATTTAAAAAGGTAAGTAAGAGGAATGTATCAAAGTCATTTATATGTGCCAAACCTGTGTGCCAGCAGGTGGCGCTATGTCTTTAACTGAACATTGGCATCTGGATATCTTCAGACCAATACTTTTATCAAACATATGAAGTTTGGTGCAGATTGAACATGGTATGATTGAGTTAGTTGTAAAGCCTGGCTATCCTGTTGTCAACAGGTGGTGCTATGATTACATCTGAATATTGGCCTTTAGATGTTTTCGGGAAAGGACTCTTACAAAATATGTGAAGTTGGGTGCAGATGGGACATGCATGTTCAAGTTAGTGTAAAACAAGTAATTTTCCTGTAGGCCCAGCAGTGGCGCTATGGTCTCTATAACTAAAACATTGCACGTAGATGTCTTCAGGCCATGGCTCTTATCAAACGTGTGAAGTTGGGGCAGATTGGACATTTTATGGCTGAGTAACAACAGCTTCTATTCCCATGGCGAGACATCAAATTTTGTCACGCCGCCATGGTCACGCCCATTAGCGAAAACTCAAGCTCTTCGCAATTTAACATCACAAAGGCTTTGATTAGACTGACCTAAATATTATGTTGATGTCATTAAATCTCTAGGAGGAGTTAGTTACAGAGTAAAAGATGTCACTTCCTGTTGCCAGCAGGTGGCGCTATGTCTATAACTGAATATTGGTCATGTAGATCTCTCAAGTCCGGAGTCTTACAAATATGTGAAGTTTGGTGGCAGATTGGACATTGCATGTTTACGTTAGTGTAAAACAAGTAATTTCCTGTTGCCAGCAGGTGGCGCTCTGATTATAATGGAATATTCGTATTTAGATGTGTTCAGGCCTGGATTCTTATCGAACATGTGAAGTCTGGGACAGATCGGACATTTTATGGCTGAGTAACAACAGCTTCTATTCCCATGGCGAGACATCGAATTTTGTCACGCCGCCATGGTCACGCCCATTAGTGAAAACTCAAGCTCTTCGCAATTTAACATCACAAAGGCGTTTTGATTAGACTGACCTAAATATTATTTTGATGTCATTAAATCTCTAGGAGGAGTTAGTTACAGAGTAAAATATGTCACTTCCTGTTGCCAGCAGGTGGCGCTATGTCTATAACTGAATATGGTCACGTAGATCTCTTCAAGTCCGGTGTCTTAACAAATATGTGAAGTTTGGAGTAGATTGGACATTGCATGTTTACGTTAGTGTAAAACAAGTCATTTCCTGTTGCCAGCAGGTGGCGCTCTGATTATAATGGAATATTTGTATTTAGATGTGTTCAGGCCTTGGATTCTTATCGAACAGTGTGAAGTCTGGGGCAGATCGAACATTGTATGGCTGAGTTACAACAACTTTTATTCCCATGGCGAGACATCGAAATTTGTGATGCCGCCAAGGACACGCCCATTAGCGAAACTCAAGCTCTTCGCAATTTAACATCACAAAGCCTTTAGATTAAACTGACCTAAAATTTTATGTTTATGTCATTAAATCTCTAGCAGGAGTTAGTTACAGAGTAAAACATGTCACTTCCTGTTGCCAGCAGGTGGCGCTATGACTATAACTGAATACGGTCACTTAGATCTCTTCAGGTGAGGATTCTTATCAAACGTGTGACGTTTGGTGTAGATCGGACATAGCATGCCTGAGATATAACAACTTCCTGTTTCATGGCGAAACATCAAAATTTGACAGGACGCCACGGACACGCCCTCCGATGAAAACTCTATATCTTCGCAATTTAACGTCACAAAGGGCTTTAGATTACACTGACCAATTTTGGTGTTCATCTGAATAAATCTCTGGGAGGAGTTCGTTAAAGTATGACACCTGAAAATGGCAAAAATGACACAAAATATGACGAGAAAATTCAAATAGCCGACTTCCTGTTTGGGTTTCTGATTTCGTACCTGGAGACTTTTTTGTAGATATTGTTAAGTTACATAAGTGTACCGATTTTCGTACATGTACGTGAAACGTAGCTCGAGCGCACTCCGCTGAATATTTATAGGTGGCGCTGTCGAGCCATTTTGCCACACCTACTTCTGAAACCCATATCAGACGTAAATTTTCACCAGTTCTGACTGTGTGCAAAGTTTCCTGACTTTCGAGCATGTTTAGGCTCTCTAAAATGCGATTAAGTTTGGAGAAGAAGAAAAGAAGAAGAAGAAGAAGAAGAAGAAGAATAATAAGAATAATAAACGGAGCAGATTCAACTAGGGGTCCTCGCAACATCGGTGCTCGGTCCCTAATAATAATAATTAAAGCTGCAAGCAGCGATGGAAGGGACCTCGCACCCAGCACCGCCAACCGGTGGCTTCAGAAAGAAAGGGAACGGTGAGCAATATGCATTTAAAAAGGTAAATATAGAGGAACGTGTCATAGTCATTTATATTGTCAAACCTACTGCCAGCTGGTGGCGCTATGTCCTTAACTGAACATTAACATGTAGATGTCTTCAGTCTAGCACTTTTATCAAACATATGAAGTTTGGTGCAGATTGAACATAGTATGTTTGAGTTAGTGTAAAGCCTGACACATCCTGTTGTCAACAGGTGGCGCTATGGTTTACATCTGAATATTGGCCTTTAGATGTCTTCAGGCCTGGAATCTTAACAAATATGTGAAGTTTGGTGCAGATTGGACATAGCATATTTACGTTAGTGTAAAACAAGAAATTTCCTGTTGCCAGCAGGTGGCGCTCTGATTATAATGGAATATTCGTATTTAGATGTGTTCAGGCCTGGATTCTTATCGAACGTGTGAAGTCTGGGGCAGATCGGTTATTGTATGGCTGAGTTAAAACAACTTTTATTCCCATGGCGAGACATCGAATTTTGATGCCGCCAAGGACACGCCCATTAGCGAACACTCAAGCTCTTCGCAATTTAACATCACAAAGGCCTTTAGATTAAACTGACCTAAATATTATGTTGATGTCATTAAATCTCTAGGAGGAGTTAGTTACAGAGTAAAACATGTCACTTCCTGTTGCCAGCAGGTGGCGCTATGACTATAACTGAATATGGTCACTTAGATCTCTTCAGGTCAGGATTCTTATCAAACATGTGAAGTTTGGTGTAGATCGGACATAGCATGCCTGAGATATAACAACTTCCTGTTTCATGGCGAAACATCAAAATTTGACAGGACGCCACGGACACGCCCTCCGATGAAAACTCTAGATCTTCGCAATTTACGTCACAAAGGGCTTTAGATTACAATGACCAATTTTGGTGTTCATCTGAATAAATCTCTGGGAGGAGTTCGTTAAAGTATGACACCTGAAAATGGCAAAAATGACACAAAATATGACGAGAAAATTCAAATAGCCCGAACTTCCTGTTTGGTTTCTGATTTCGTACCAAGATACTTTTTTGTACGTAATGTTAAGTTACATGAGTGTACCGAATTTTCGTACATGTACGTGAAACGTAGCTCGAGGCGCACTCCGCTGAATATTTATAGGTGGCGCTGTCGAGCCATTTTGCCACACCTACTTCCTGAAACCCATATCAGACGTAAATTTCACCAGTTCTGATGCGTGTGCAAAGTTTCCCTGACTTTTCGAGCATGTTAGGCCTCTCTAAAATGCGATTAAGTTTGGAGAAGAAGAATAATAATAATAATTAAAGCTGCAAGCAGCGATGGAAGGGGACCTCGCACCCGGCCACCGCCGACCGGTGGCTTCAGAAAGACAGGGAACGGGGAGCAATATGCATTTAAAAAGGTAAGTATTAGAGGAATGTATAAGTCATTTATATGTGCCAAACCTGCTTGCCAGCAGTGGTGGCGCTATGGTCCATTAACTGAACATTAACATATAGATGTCTTCAGGCTAGCACCTTTATCGAACATATGAAGTTTGGTGCAGATTGAACATAGTATGTTTGAGTTAGTGTAAACCTGACACATCCTGTTGTCAACAGATGGCGCTATGGTTACATCTGAATATTGGCCTTTAAATGTCTTGCGGGCAGGACTCTTACAAAATATGTGAAGTTTGGTGCAGATTGGACTTTGCATATTTAAGTTACTGTAAAACAATTAATTTCCCGTAGCCAGTAGGTGGCGCTGTGTCTATAACTAAACATTGGCACGTAGATGTCTTCAGGACATGGCTCTTATCAAACGTGTGAAGTTTGGTGCAGATTGAACACAGTATGTTTGAGTTAGTGTAAAGCCTGACACATCCTGTTGTCAACAGGTGGTGCTATGGTTACATCTGAATACTGGCCTTTAGATGTCTTCAGGCCTGGAATCTTACCAAATATGTGAAGTTTGGTGCAGAGTGGACGATGCATGTTTGAGTTACTGTAAAATAATGAATTTCATGTGGCCAGCAGGTGGCACTATATAGATAACTGAACTGAAAATTTGGTATATGTCTTCAGACCAGTATTTAAAAAAAACATATGAAGTTTGGTGCAGATTGAACATTGCATGTTGAACTGGTTTAAAACAAGAAATTTCCTGTTGCCAGCAGGTGGCGCTATATATTTAACTGATCATTGGCTTCTATATATCTTCATCCAGTACTTTTAAAAAAACATATGAAGTTTGGTGCAGATTGGACATTGCATGTTTAAGTTAGTGTAAAACAATTAATATCCTGTTGCCAGCAGGTGGCGCTCTGATTATAATGGAATATTCGTATTTAGATGTCTTCAGGTCATGGCTCTTAACAAACGTGTGAAGTTTGGGGCTGATCGGACATTTTATGGCTGAGTAACAACAGCTTCTATTCCCTTGGCGAGACATCGAATTTTGTCACGCCGCCATGGACACGCCCATTAGCGAAAACTCAAGCTCTTCGCAATATAACATCACAAAGGCCTTTAGATTAGACTGACCTAAATATTATGTTGATGTCATTAAATCTCTAGGAGGAGTTAGTTGCAGAGTAAAACATGTCACTTCCTGTTGCCAGCAGGTGGCGCTAAGACTATAACTGAATATGGTCACTTAGATCTCTTCAGGTCAGGAGTCTTACCAAATATGTGAAGTTTGGTGCAGATTGGACATTGCATGTTTAAGTTAGTTTAAATCAAGTCATTTCCTGTGGCCAGCAGGTGGCGCTCTGATTATAATGGAATATTCGTATTTAGATGTGTTCAGGCCTGGATTCTTATCGAATGTGTGAAGTCTGGGGCAGATCGGTTATTGTATGGCTGAGTTACAACAACTTTTATTCCCATGGCGAGACATCGAAATTTGTGGTGCCGCCAAGGACACGCCCATTAGCGAAAACTCAAGCTCTTCGCAATTTAACATCACAAAGGCCTTTAGATTAAACTGACCTAAATATTATGTTGATGTCATTAAATCTCTAGGAGGAGTTAGTTACAGAGTAAAACATGTTCACTTCCTGTTGCCAGCAGGTGGCGCTATGACTATAACTGAATATGGTCACTTAGATCTCTTCAGGTCAGGATTCTTATCAAACATGTGAAGTTTGGTGCTAGATCGGACATAGCATGCCTGAGATATAACAACTTCCTGTTTCATGGCGAAACATCAAATTTGACAGGACGCCACGGACACGCCCTCCGATGAAAACTCTAGATCTTCGCAATTTAACGTCACAAAGGGCTTTAGATTACAATGACCAATTTTGGTTGTTCATCCGAATAAATCTCTGGGAGGAGTTCGATTAAAGTATGACACCTGAAAATGGCCAAAAATGACACAAAATATGACTGAGAAAATTCAAAATAACCGACTTCCTGTTTGGTTTCTGATTTTGTACCTAGATACTTTTTTGTAGGTATTGTTAAGTTACATGAGTGTACCGATTTTCGTACATGTACGTGAAACGTAGCTCGAGGCGCACTCCGCTGAATATTTATAGGTGGCGCTGTCGAGCCATTTTGCCACACCTACTCCTGAAACCCATATCAGACGTAAATTTTCACCAATTCTGATGCGTGTGCAAAGTTTCCTGACTTTTCGAGCATGTTTAGGCCCTCTAAAATGCGATTAAGTTTGGAGAAGAAGAATAATAATAATAATAATAAACGGAGCAGATTCAATAGGGTCCTCTGCACCATCGGTGCTCGGTCCCTAATTAAAGCTGCAAGCAGCGATGGAAGGGACCTCGCACCCGGCACCGCCGACCGGTGGCTTCAGAAAGACAGGGAACGGTGAGCAATATGCATTTACAAAGGTAAATATAGAGGAATATGTCAAAGTCATTTATACGTACCAAACCTGCTGCCAGCTGGTGGCGCTATGTCCATAAGTGAACATTAACATGTAGATGTCTTCAGGCTAGCACTGTTATCGAACATATGAAGTTTGGTGCAGATTGAACATGGTATGATTGAGTTAGTGTAAAGCCTGGCATATCCTGTTGTCAACAGGTGGCGCTATGTATTACATCTGAATATTGGCCTTTAGATGTTTTCGGGACAGGACTCTTACAAAATATGTGAAGTGGGTGCAGATTGGACATTGCATGTTCAAGTTAGTGTAAAACAAGTAATTTCCTGTAGCCAGCAGGTTGGCGCTATGTCTATAACTAAACATTGGCACGTAGATGTCTTCAGGCCATGGCTCTTATCAAACGTGTGAAGTTTGGGGCAGATTGGACATTTTATGGCTGAGTAACAACAGCTTTCTATCCCATGGCGAGACATCAATTTTGTCACGCCGCCATGGTCACGCCAATTAGCGAAAACTCAAGCTCTTCGCAATTTAACATCACAAAGGCCTTTTGATTAGACTGACCTAAATATTATGTTGATGTCATTAAATCTCTAGGAGGAGTTAGTTACAGAGTAAAAGATGTCACTTCCTGTTGCCAGCAGGTGGCGCTATGAATTTATATGAATATGGTCACTTAGATCTCTTCAGGTCAGGAGTCTTACCAAATATGTGAAGTTTGGTGCAGATTGGACATTGCATGTTTAAGTTAGTGTAAATCAAGTCATTTCCTGTGGCCAGCAGGTGGCGCTCTGATTATAATGGAATATTCGTATTTAGATGTGTTCAGGCCTGGATTCTTATCGAACGTGTGAAGTCTGGGGCAGATCAGTATTGCATGGCTGAGTTACAACAACTTTTTATTCCCATGGCGAGACATCGAAATTTGTGATGCCGCCAAGGACACGCCCATTAGCTGAAAAGCTCAAGCTCTTCGCAATTTAACATCACAAAGGCCTATAGATTAAACTGACCTAAATATTATGTTGATGTCATTAAATCTCTAGGAGGAGTTAGTTACAGAGTAAAACATGTCACTTCCTGTTGCCAGCAGGTGGCGCTATGACTATAACTGAATATGGTCACTTAGATCTCTTCAGGTCAGGATTCTTATCAAACATGTGAAGTTTGGTGTAGATCGGACATAGCATGCCTGAGATATAACAACTTCCTGTTTCATGGCGAAACATCAAAATTTGACAGGACGCCACGGACACGCCCTCCGATGAAAACTCTAGATCTTCGCAATTTAACGTCACAAAGGGCTTTAGATTACAATGACCAATTTTTGGTGTTCATCTGAATAAATCTCTGGGAGGAGTTCGTTAAAGTATGACACCTGAAAATGGCAAAAATGACACAAAATATGACTGAGAAAATTCAAAATAGCCGACTTCCTGTTTGGTTTCTGATTTCGTACCAAGATACTTTTTTGTAGGTATGTTAAGTTACATGAGTGTACCAATTTTCGTACATGTACGTGAAACGTAGCTCGAGGCGCACTCCGCTGAATATTTATAGGTGGCGCTGTCGAGCCATTTTGCCACACCTACTCCTGAAACCCATATCAGACGTAAATTTTCACCAGTTCTGATGCGTGTGCAAAGTTTCCTGACTTTTCGAGCATGTTTAGGCCCTCTAAAATGCGATTAAGTTTGGAAGAAGAAAGAAGAATAAAGAATAATAGAATTAAAGCTGCAAGCAGCGATGGAAGGGACCTCGCCCGGCTCACCGCCGACCGGTGGCTTCAGAAAGACAGGGAACGATGAGCAATATGCATTTAAAAAGGTAAATATAGAGGAATATTTCAAAGTCATTTATATGTACCAAACCTGCTGCCTGCTGGTAGCGCAACGTCCATAACTGAACATTAACATGTCGGTGTCTACAGGCTAGAACTTTGATCAAACATATGAAGTTTGGTGAAGATTGAACATTGCATGTTTAAGCTAGTGTAAAACAAGTAATTTCCTGTTGCCAGCAGGTGGCGCTATGTCTATAACAAAAAAATTGGCACTTAGATGTCTTCAGGCCATGGCTCTTATCGAACATATGAAGTTTGGTGCAGATTGAACATAGTATGTTTGAGTTAGTTTAAAGCCTGACACATCCTGTTGTCAACAGGTGGCGCTATGATTATATCTGAATATTGGCCTTTAAATGTCTTCAGGGCAGGACTCTTACCAAATATGTGAAGTTTGGTGCAGATTGGACATTGCATGTTCATGTCAGTGTAAAAGAAGTAATTTCCTGTTGCCAGCAGGTGGCGCTCTGATTATAATGGAATATTCGTATTTAGATGTGTCCAGGCCTGGATTCTTATCGAACCTGTGAAGTCTGGGGCAGATCGGACATTGTATGGCTGAGTTACAACAACTTTTATTCCCATGGCGAGACATCGAAATTTGTGATGCCGCCATGGACACGCCCATTAGCGAAATCTCAAGCTCTTCGCAATTTAACATCACTAAGGCCTTTAGGTTAGACTGACTTAAATATTATGTTGATGTCATTAAATCTCTAGGAGGAGTTAGTTACTGAGTAAAACATATCACTTCCTGTTGCCAGCAGGTGGCGCTATGAATTTATATGAATATGGTCACTTAGATCTCTTCAGGTCAGGAGTCTTACCAATATGTGAAGTTTGGTGCAGATTGGACATTGCATGTTTAAGTTAGTGTAAATAAGTCATTTCCTGTGGCCAGCAGGTGGCGCTCTGATTATAATGGAATATTCGTATTTAGATGTGTTCAGGCCTGGATTCTTATCGAATGTGTGAAGTCTGGGGCAGATCGGTAATTGAATGGCTGAGTTACAACAACTTTTATTCCCATGGCGAGACATCGAAATTGTGATGCCGCCAAGGACACGCCCATTTAACGAAAACTCAAGCTCTTCGCAATTTAACATCACAAAGGCTTTTAGATTAAACTGACCTAAATATTATGTTGATGTCATTAAATCTCTAGGAGGAGTTAGTTACAGACTAAAACATGTCACTTCCTGTTGCCAGCAGGTGGCGCTATGACTATAACTGAATATGGTACACTTAGATCTCTTCATATCAGGAGTCTTATCAACATGTGAAGTTTGGTTGTAGATCGGACATAGCATGCCTGAGTTATAACAACTTCCTGTTTCATGGCGAAACATCAAAATTTGACAGGACGCCACGGACACGCCCTCCGATGAAAACTCTAGATCTTCGCAATTTAACGTCACAAAGGGCTTTAGATTAGCAATGACCAATTTTGTTGTTCATCCGAATAAATCTCTGGGAGGAGTTCGATTAAAGTATGACACCTGAAAATGGCAAAAATGACACAAAATATGACGACAAAATTCAAAATAGCCGACTTCCTGTTGGTTTCTGATTTCGTACCAAGAGACTTTTTTGTAGGTATTGTTAAGTTACATGAGTGTACCAATTTTCGTACATGTACGTGAAACGTAGCTCGAGGCGCACTCCGCTGAATATTTATAGGTGGCGCTGTCGAGCCATTTTGCCACACCTACTCCTGAAACCCATATCAGACGTAAATTTTCACCAGTTCTGACTGCGTGTGCAAAGTTTCCTGACTTTTCGAGCATGTTTAGGCCCTCTAAAATGCGATTAAGTTTGGAAAATAATAATAATAATAATAATAAACAACACAGATACAATAGGGTCCCTCGCACCATCGGTGCTCGGTCCCTAATAATTAAAGCTGCAAGCAGCGATGGAAGGGACCCTCGCACCCGGCACCGCCAACCGGTGGCTCAGAAAGACAGGAACAGTGAGCAATATGCATTTAAAAAAAGCAAATATAGAGGAATATGTCAAAGTCATTTATATGTGCCAAATCTGTTGCCAGCTGGTGGCGCTATGTCCATAACTGAAACATTAACATATAGATGTCTTCAGGCTAGCACCTTTATCGAACATATGAAGTTTGGTGCAAATTGAACATAGTATGTTTGAGTTAGTGTAAAGCCTGACACATCCTGTTGTCAACAGATGGCGCTATGGTTACATCTGAATATTGGCTTTTAGATGTCTTCAGGGCAGGACTCTTACAAAATATATGAAGTTTGGTGCAGATTGGACATTCCATGCTTAAGTTAGTGTAAAACAAATAATTTCCTGTTGCCAGCAGGTGGCGCTATGTCTTTAACTAAACGTTATCGTGTAGATATCATCAGACCAGTACTTTTATCAAACATATGAATTTTGGTGCAGATTGAACATGGTATGTTTGAGTTAGTGTAAAGCATGATATATCCTGTTGTCAACAGGTGGCGCTATGATTATATCTGAATTTTGGCCTTTAGATGTTTTCAGGCCTGGACCCTTACCAAATATGTGAAGTTTGGTGCAGATTGGACATTGCATGTTTAAGTTAGTATAAAATAAGTAATTTCCTGTGGCCAGCAGGTGGCGCTCTGATTATAATGAAATATTCGTATTTAGATGTGTTCAGGCCTGGATTCTTATCGAACGTGTGAAGTCTGGGGCAGATCGGACATTGTATGGCTGAGTTACAACAACTTTTATTCCCATGGCGAGACATCGAAATTTGTGATGCCGCCATGGACACGCCCTTTAACGAAAACTCTAGATCTTCGCAATTTAACATCACAAAGGCCTTTAGGTTAGACTGACCTAAATATTATGTTTATGTCATTAAATCTCTAGGAGGAGTTAGTTACAGAGTAAAACATGTCACTTCCTGTTGCCAGCAGGTGGCGCTATGACTATAACTGAATATGGTCACTTAGATCTCTTCATATCAGGAGTCTTATCAAACATGTGAAGTTTGGTGCAGATCGGACATAGCATGCCTGAGATATAACAACTTCCTGTTTCATGGCGAAACATCAAAATTTGACAGGACGCCACGGACACGCCCTCCGATGAAAACTCTAGATCTTCGCAATTTAACGTCACAAAGGGCTTTAGATTACAATGACCAATTTTGGTGTTCATCTGAATAAATCTCTGGGAGGAGTTCGTTAAAGTATGACACCTGAAAATGGCAAAAATGACACAAAATATGACGAGAAAATTCAAAATAGCCGACTTCCTGTCGGGTTTCTGATTTCGTACCTGGAGACTTTTTTGTAGGTATTGTTAAGTTACATAAGTGTACCGATTTTCGTACATGTACGTGAAACGTAGCTCGAGGCGCACTCCGCTGAATATTTATAGGTGGCGCTGTCGAGCCATTTTGCCACACCTACTTCTGAAACCCATATCAGACGTAAATTTTCATCAGTTCTGACGCGTGTGCAAAGTTTCCTGACTTTTCGAGCATGTTTAGGCCCTCTAAAATGCGATTAAGTTTGGAGAAGAAGAAGAAGAAGATAATAAGAAAGCTGCAAGCAGCGATGGAAGGGACCTCGCACCCGGCACCGCCAACCGGTGGCTTCAGAAAGACAGGGAACGGTGAGCAATATGCATGTAAAAAGGTAAATATAGAGGAATGTGTCATAGTCATTTATACGTTTCAAACCTTCTGCCAGCTGGTGGCGCTATGTCCATAACTGAACATTAACATGTAGATGTCTTCAGTCTAGCACTTTCATCAAACATATGAAGTTTGGTGCAGATTGAACATGGTATGTTTGAGTTAGTGTAAAGTCTGTCATTTCCTGTTGCCAGCAGGTGGCGCTATGTATTTATATGAATATGGTCACTTAGATCTCTTCAGGTCAGGAGTCTTATCAAGCGTGTGAAGTTTGGGGCAGATCAGACATTTTATGGCTGAGTAACAACAGCTTCTATTCCCATGGCGAGACATCGAATTGTGTCACGCCGCCATGGACACGCCCATTAGCGAAATCTCAAGCTCTTCGCAATATAACATCACAAAGGCCTTTAGATTAGACTAACCTAAATATTATGTTTATGTCATTAAATCTCTAGGAGGAGTTAGTTACAGAGTAAAACATGTCACTTCCTGTCGCCAGCAGGTGGCGCTATGAATTTATATGAATATGGTCACTTAGATCTCTTCAGGTCAGGAGTCTTACCAAATATGTGAAGTTTGGTGCAGATTGGACATTGCATGTTTAAGTTAGTGTAAATCAAGTCATTTCCTGTGGCCAGCAGGTGGCGCTCTGATTATAATGGAATATTCGTATTTAGATGTGTTCAGGCCTGGATTCTTATCGAATGTGTGAAGTCTGGGGCAGATCGGTTATAGCATGGCTGAGTTACAACAACTTTTATTCCCATGGCAAGACATCGAAATCTGTGATGCCGCCAAGGACACGCCCTTTAACGAAAACTCTAGATCTTCGCAATTTAACATCACAAAGGCCTTTAGATTAAACTGACCTAAATATTATGTTGATGTCATTAAATCTGTAGGAGGAGTTAGTTACAGAGTAAAACATGTCACTTCCTGTTGCCAATAGGTGGCGCTATTACTATAACTGAATATGGTCATGCAGATCTCTTCATATCTGGAGTCTTATCAAACATGTGAAGTTTGGTGCAGATCGGACATAGCATGCCTGAGTTATAACAACTTCCAGTTTCATAGCGAAATATCGAAATTTGACAGGACGCCACGGACACCCCCTCCGATGAAAACTCTAGATCTTCGCAATTTAACGTCACAAAGGGCTTTAGATTACAATGACCAATTTTGGTGTTCATCTGAATAAATCTCTGGGAGGAGTTCGTTAAAGTATGACACCTGAAAATGGCAAAAATGACACAAAATATGACGAGAAAATTCAAAATAACCGACTTCCTGTTGGGTTTCTGATTTCGTACCTAGAGACTTTTTTGTAGGTATTGTTAAGTTACATGAGTGTACCGATTTTCGTACATGTACGTGAAACGTAGCTCGATGCGCACTCCGCTGAATATTTATAGGTGGCGCTGTCGAGCCATTTTGCCACACCTACTTCTGAAACCCATATCAGACGTAAATTTTCACCAGTTCTGACGCGTGTGCAAAGTTTCCTGACTTTTCGAGCATGTTTAGGCCCTCTAAAATGCGATTAAGTTTGGAGAGGAAGAAGAATAATAATAATAATAATAATAATAATAATAATAATAAACGGAGCAGATTCAATAGGGTCCTCGCACCATCGGTGCTCGGTCCCTAATAATAATAATAATAATAATAATAAACGGAGCAGATTCAATAGGGTCCTCTGCACCATCGGTGCTCGGTCCCTAAATATAGCTGCAAGCAGCGATGGCGGGCCCAAGCCGATGCAAACGCCACCCCGGTGGCATCAGGAAAGCGGTGCCCAGCGGGCACATGCATTTACAGTAACCCTCTAGCAGTCTGGTTTTAAGGGACACGGCAAGTAAAGGGTTAATCCAAACCACCAACTCTGTGAAACACAGTTTAAACAGAAGCTATCTCTCTCTCTCTCTCTCTCTCTCTCTCTCTCTCTCTCTCTCTCTCTCTCTCTCTCTCTCAATTAAACAATTAATAATCCTTTCTTCCTTTTATTTGAGACAACCATTGTCAAATACACGCAAAGGTCTTCACTAACTTCACTTTAACGATACCCGTCTTCTCCTTCTTCTCTGATTTGCGGAAGTTTAGACGATTAAAATGCGTATTACTGCCCTTCACTTCTACCCGTCAAAATAAAAGTCCCCTTTTTAACTTGAAGAAATTGACAGAAATTACGATTGTATTATAATGTAGACCACTTCTAAAATAATAATAACAAATAGAAAAATTTAAGGAATATGATTTCCCCCTCATTTTAATTTACTAAATCTCTATTGTGCAGTCCTTTATGAAAGCATAAAATGATAAAAGTTATTTTCATTTGATTACATTTTTAGGCATTAATTATATTGTTAAAGCTTTATACATTAATTTCATTACCACCATTTTTGATAGTATATTTGTATTAAGTCATAAAAATACATAATCCAGAAAAATTAAGTCAAACTAGAATTTATGAATTGTTATGAATTATATTACTGATGAATATAAGTTGTTAAACTAATATAGAAATCATTGATGAAATCTACTTGAAAGTTATTGATGTATTAAATTTGAATGAACATGCTTTGTAAAGCAAAAAAACCCTGCTCAGATTGTTTAATACCATGATACTGTAAGAGGGGCTGTAGACCATAAGAGGAAGCTCCAGTCTCTTTAAAATGGGTCCGTCGAAATAATGCTGGCATACACATTAACGGGAACTTGACTGCCTTTTATTTGTCAGAACTCAGGTAGGAATATAACTCACAGCTCGCGTCATGTCTTCATACCTTGACACACTTCCCACGAATGTTCCCCCGTCTCACATGAGAACCACTGCGCATGTCATCGCGCCAATTTACTGTGCATGTCACATACAGTACATAAACCAGATTATCCCACTTATTTAACAGTTTTCACACAATATAAAATAATCAAAATAACTCTCACAATACATTGCAAAAAAACACCAACCAAAAATGACTGGTAATTTTTTTTCTGGTGATTAAAGATATGTTTAAAAGTCTCTCTCTCTCTCTCTCTCTCTCTCTCTCTCTCTCTCTCTCTCTCTCTCTCTCTCTCTCTCAATTTTTCAATTTAAGTGTGCTTTTTTGGCATGACAAAAACTATACATTTGTATTGCCAAAGCAATTGCAGCTGGGCTGCTCACAAGTAGTGCACATTTGAATTAACAGAAATAAAAATAAAAACCAATAATAGTAATAAAACAAATATTTAAACCGTATTAAATATGTAGTGCAAAATGAATGACTATTGTAAGTATGTGATAGAAATAAAATTAAATAAGGTACAGTATAAGATTTATACAGGCAAAATATACATTTAAGTAATATAATGGAGTAATATGTCATAATATAATCTACATGTGCTGGAAACATCAGCTCAGGGCAGACGGGGTGTCTTCTCTTCTATGGTGACAGAGAGACACATATTGAGCAGCAAGCACACAGCAGGTCTTGTGTTCTCCGAGCAGATACGCTAGTTTCTCCTGGTCTGGAAGAGTTGTAAATGTGGGATGGATCTGCTGTATTTTGTCGTAGTACACTGTCTGTATATCTGTGTATTTGGAGCACTCTGTCAGGAAGTGCAGTTCTGTTTCCATCTGATTCAGGTCACAGTGTGAACACAATCTCTGCAAGCCATGTTTGTCTGTCTCTCCCTCTCCCTCTCCCTCCCTCAACCCTCCTCACTGTCACACTGAAAAGACAGCCCCCTCCATTCCACTTCACACACACAGGGCCGGCCCTGCACACACACACACACACACACACACATATACACACACTCATAAAGAGAGTAGACTGAGATTAAATGCCTGATAGTTTTTAAATTTTCTCTCATCCATAGAGTTTTGTAAAGTCATCAAACTAAACATACTTCCTCAGAATGACTTTTTCCCTGCATGTAAAAAGTTTCAAAGTTTTTGTAAACTGCACTTTAAAGATATAAGAAAATTTCTGCTATCTTTTTTTACCCTCACTTTAATAAACCACTATTTAAACACCGTTCAAGCTATCCGCAAGCCGTTCGCAATTTAGCATCTTCAGTGTCTTGGCATCATGTTGACAAAGTTTGGTGTGAACTACTTGTTTCTTCTTGGAGGAGTATGAATTAGTTTGCAGCTTGATTATTCCAGAAATTGACATTAAAACAAAAATAGCCGGCTTCCTGTTGGTCGTAGCTAATGAGTGTAAATTAGAAAGTTGTCCGGCTTGATGAGAACAATATATGTACTGAGTTTGGTGACTGTAGCTAAAAATAACCCCCCATGTTTTGACAAAAGGTGGCGCTATAGAGTGCCTCCTCCACGCCCGTTTATGAGCTTTTGCCAGTGTCTATCTATAATTAATACTGATGTGTGTGTTGAGTTTTATGAAATTCTAAACATCTTAAGTGCCTCAAAATCACCAGAAGATATATTGAGGTTTGACACGTTGCCATGGCAACAATATTTTAGATATCAATATTCCCTTGACAGTTTCACATCGGCCGTTTTTTGACATTATTCTGATGAAGTTTGAAGCAAATTGGGTAAAAGTAAGATGCTGAATTCAAAGCATTTTGAAAATGACACACTTCCTGCTGCCAGTTGGTGGCGCTATAACTTTGCCTCATAATTGTCACATCGATGCGATCGGCTTCATACACCGAACAAACCACTGAATTGTGATCAAAATCAGACAATGTATGTGGACTTTATTAGACACTTCCTGTATCTCAATTCTCGCCATAACTTCATCGCCTCGCCACGGGCAAACCATTCGAGATATCAAAAATCCCTCCGCAATTTAGCATCCCCAATGTCTTGAGATCACGTTCACCGGGTTTGGTGCTCGTGTGTTGAAAATCCTGGGAGGAGTATTTCAAATTCCAGAGCATGTGCTTTTTAAACAGCCCTGAATAGCCGACTTCTGTTGGGCGGAGCCCATGACATGTGACACAAAAGTTGTTCAGCTCGATAAGATCTATATGTGTACCGAGTTTCATATGAATACGTGCAAATATGTGTGAGCTACACATCAAGTTTTCTGATGGTTTTCCAGGGGGCGCCGTAGAGCCTCTGTGCCACGCCCGGGTCCCAGCCTCAGCGGCGTCCTAACTGCCACGGGTTCCAATGTGTGTGCACATTTTCAAGAGTTTTTGACCATGTTAAGCCCCCCAAAAATGCCCGGATAGTCGGTAAAAAAAAAAAAAGAATCCTAAGGAAAACAATAGAATAGCTGACTTCCTGTTGGGCGTAGCCCATGACATGCGGTGCAAAAGTTGTTCGGCTCGATGAGATCTATATGTGTACCGAGTTTCATATTAATACGTGCAAGTATGTGTGAGCTACACATCAAGTTTTCTGATGTGTTCCAGGGGGCGCCGTAGAGCCTCTGTGCCACGCCCGGGTCCCAGCCTCAGCGGCGTCCTAACTGCCGCGGGTTCCAATGTGTGTGCAAATTTTCAAGAGTTTTTGACCATGTTAAGCCCCCCAAAAATGCCCGGATAGCCTCAAAATCACCAAAAAAAGAATATTGAGGTTTGACGCGTTGCCATGACAACAGTATTTTAGATATCAATAATGCCTTCACAGTTTCACATCGGCCGTGTTTTTACAGTATTCTGATGAAGTTTGAAGCAAATTGGGTAAAAGTAAGATGGTGAATTCAAAGCATTTTGAAAATGACACACTTCCTGTTGCCAGTTGGTGGCGCTATAACTTTGCCTCATAATTGTCACATCAATGCGATCGGCTTCATACACCGAACAAACCGATGAGATCTATATGTGTACCGAGTTTCATATTAATACGTGAAAGTATGTTTGAGCTACACATCAAGTTTTCTGATGGTGTTCCAGGGGGCGCCGTAGAGCCTCTGTGCCACGCCTGGGTCCCAGCCTCAGCGGCGTCCTAAATGCCGCGGGTTCCAATGTGTGTGCACATTTTCAAGAGTTTTTGACCATGTTAAGCCCCCCAAAAATGTCCGGATAGTCAAAAAAAACCTAAAAAAGAGTCCTAAGGAAAACAATAGAATAGCCGACTTCCTGTTGGGTGGAGCCCATGACATGCGGTGCAAAAGTTGTTCGGCTTGATGAGATCTATATGTGTACCGAGTTTCATATGAATACGTGCAAGTATGTGTGAGCTACACATCAAGTTTTCTGATGTGTTCCAGGGGGCGCCGTAGAGCCTCTGTGCCACGCCCGGGTCCCAGCCTCAGCGGCAGTCCTAACTGCCACGGGTTCCAATGTGTGTGCAAATTTTCAAGAGTTTTTGACCATGTTAAGCCCCCCAAAAATGCCCGGATAGCCTCAAAATCACCCAAAAAAGAATATTGAGGTTTGACACGTTGCCATGGCAACAGTATTTTAGATATCAATATTCCCTTCAGGGTTTCACATCGGCCATGTTTTTACAGTATTCTGATGAAGTTTGAAGCAAATTGGGTAAAAGTAAGATGCTGAATTCAAAGCATTTTGAAAATCACACACTTCCTGCTGCCAGTTGGTGGCGCTATAACTTTGCCTCATAATTGTCACATCGATGCGATCGGCTTCACACACCGAACAAACCACTGAATTGTGATCAAAATCAGACAATGTATGTGGACTTTATTAGACACTTCCTGTCTCTCAATTCTCGCCATAACTTCATCGCCTCGCCACGGGCAAACCGTTTGAGATATCAAAAATCCCTCCGCAATTTAGCATCCCCAATGTCTTGAGATCACGTTCACCGAGTTTGGTGCTCCTGTGTTGAAAATCCTGGGAGGAGTATTTCAAATTCCAGAGCATGTGATTTTTAAACAGCCCTGAATAGCCGACTTCCTGTTGGGCGGAGCCCATGACATGCAGCGCAAAAGTTGTTCGGCTTGATGAGATCTATATGTGTACCGAGTTTCATATGAATACGTGCAAGTATGTGTGAGCTATTCATCAAGTTTTCTGATGGTGTTCCAGGGGGCGCTGTAGAGCCTCTGTGCCACGCCCGGGTCCCAGCCTCAGCGGCGTCCTAACTGCCGCGGGTTCCAATGTGTGTGCAAATTTTCAAGAGTTTTTGACCATATTAAGCCCCCCAAAAATGCCCGGATAGTCGATAAAAAAAAAAAAAAAAAAAAAAGAATCCGGAGGAAAACAATAGGGCCCTGCGCCTTTCTGGCTTGGGCCCTAATAATAAACGGAGCAGATTCAATAGGGTCCTCGCACCATCGGTGCTCGGTCCCTAATTAAAGCTGCAAGCAGCGATGGAAGGGACCTCGCACCCGGCACCGCCGACCGGTGGCTTCAGAAAGACAGGGAACGGTGAGCAATATGCATTTAAAAAGGTAAGTATAGAGGAATGTATCAAAGTCATTTATATGTGCCAAACCTGTTGCCAGCAGGTGGCGCTATGTCTTTAACTGAACATTGGCATTTGGATATCTTCAGACCAATAATTTTATCAAACATATGAAGTTTGGTGCAGATTGAACATGGTATGATTGAGTTAGTGTAAAGCCTGGCATATCCTGTTGTCAACAGGTGGCGCTATGATTACATCTGAATATTGGCCTTTAGATGTTTTCGGGAAAGGACTCTTACAAAATATGTGAAGTTGGGAGCAGATTGGACATTGCATGTTCAAGTTAGTGTAAAACAAGTAATTTCCTGTAGCCAGCAGGTGGCGCTATGTCTATAACTAAACATTGGCACGTAGATGTCTTCAGGCCATGGCTCTTATCAAACGTGTGAAGTTTGGGGCAGATTGGACATTTTATGGCTGAGTAACAACAGCTTCTATTCCCATGGCGAGACATCAAATTTTGTCACGCCGCCATGGTCACGCCCATTAGCGAAAACTCAAGCTCTTCGCAATTTAACATCACAAAGGCGTTTTGATTAGACTGACCTAAATATTATGTTGATGTCATTAAATCTCTAGGAGGAGTTAGTTACAGAGTAAAAGATGTCACTTCCTGTTGCCAGCAGGTGGCGCTATGTCTATAACTGAATATGGTCATGTAGATCTCTTCAAGTCCGGAGTCTTAACAAATATGTGAAGTTTTGTGCAGATTGGACATTGCATGTTTACGTTAGTGTAAAACAAGTAATTTCCTGTTGCCAGCAGGTGGCGCTCTGATTATAATGGAATATTCGTATTTAGATGTGTTCAGGCCTGGATTCTTATCGAACATGTGAAGTCTGGGACAGATCGGACATTTTATGGCTGAGTAACAACAGCTTCTATTCCCATGGCGAGACATCGAATTTTGTCACGCCGCCATGGTCACGCCCATTAGCGAAAACTCAAGCTCTTCGCAATTTAACATCACAAATGCGTTTTGATTAGACTGACCTAAATATTATGTTGATGTCATTAAATCTCTAGGAGAAGTTAGTTACAGAGTAAAAGTTGTCACTTCCTGTTGCCAGCAGGTGGCGCTATGTCTATAACTGAATATGGTCATGTAGATCTCTTCAAGTCCGGAGTCTTAACAAATATGTGAAGTTTGGTGCAGATTGAACATTGCATGTTTACGTTAGTGTAAAACAAGTCATTTCCTGTTGCCAGCAGGTGGCGCTCTGATTATAATGGAATATTCGTATTTAGATGTGTTCAGGCCTGGATTCTTATCGAACATGTGAAGTCTGGGACAGATCGGACATTTTATGGCTGAGTAACAACAGCTTATATTCCCATGGCGAGACATCGAAATTTGTGATGCCGCCAAGGACACGCCCATTAGCGAAATCTTAAGCTCTTCGCAATTTAACATCACAAAGGCCTGTAGATTAAACTGACCTAAATATTATGTTGATGTCATTAAATCTCTAGGAGGAGTTAGTTACAGAGTAAAACATGTCACTTCCTGTTGCCAGCAGGTGGCGCTATGTCTATAACTAAACATTGGCACGTAGATGTCTTCAGGCCATGGCTCTTATCAAACTTGTGAAGTTTGGGGCAGATTGGACATTTTATGGCTGAGTAACAACAGCTTCTATTCCCATGGCGAGACATCAAATTTTGTCACGCCGCCATGGTCACGCCAAATAGCGAAAACTCAAGCTCTTCGCAATTTAACATCACAAAGGCGTTTTGATTAGACTGACCTAAATATTATGTTGATGTCATTAAATCTCTAGGAGGAGTTAGTTACAGAGTAAAAGATGTCACTTCCTGTTGCCAGCAGGTGGCGCTATGTCTATAACTGAATATGGTCATGTAGATCTCTTCAAGTCCGGAGTCTTAACAAATATGTGAAGTTTGGTGCAGATTGGACATTGCATGTTTACGTTAGTGTAAAACAAGTAATTTCCTGTTGCCAGCAGGTGGCGCTCTGATTATAATGGAATATTCGTATTTAGATGTGTTCAGGCCTGGATTCTTATCGAACATGTGAAGTCTGGGACAGATCGAACATTTTATGGCTGAGTAACAACAGCTTCTATTCCCATGGTGAGACATCGAATTTTGTCACGCCGCCATGGTCACGCCCATTAGCGAAAACTCAAGCTCTTCGCAATTTAACATCACAAAGGCGTTTTGATTAGACTGACCTAAATATTATGTTGATGTCATTAAATCTCTAGGAGGAGTTAGTTACAGAGTAAAACATGTCACTTCCTGTTGCCAGCAGGTGGCGCTACGACTATAACTGAATATGGTCACTTAGATCTCTTCAGGTTAGGATTCTTATCAAACTTGTGAAGTTTGGTGTAGATCGGACATAGCACGCCTGAGATATAACAACTTCCTGTTTCATGGCGAAACATCAAAATTTGACAGGACGCCACGGACACGCCCTCCGATGAAAACTCTAGATCTTTGCAATTTAACGTCACAAAGGGCTTTAGATTACACTGACCAATTTTGGTGTTCATCTGAATAAATCTCTGGGAGGAGTTCGTTAAAGTATGACACCTGAAAATGGCAAAAATGACACAAAATATGACGAGAAAATTCAAAATAGCCGACTTCCTGTTGGGTTTCTGATTTCGTACCTGGAGACTTTTTTGTAGGTATTGTTAAGTTACATAAGTGTACCGATTTTCGTACATGTACGTGAAACGTAGCTCGAGGCGCACTCCGCTGAATATTTATAGGTGGCGCTGTCGAGCCATTTTGCCACACCTACTTCTGAAACCCATATCAGACGTAAATTTTCACCAGTTCTGACGCGTGTGCAAAGTTTCCTGACTTTTCGAGCATGTTTAGGCCCTCTAAAATGCGATTAAGTTTGGAGAAGAAGAAGAAGAATAATAATAAGGATAATTAAAGCTGCAAGCAGCGATGGAAGGGACCTCGCACGGCTCACCGCCGACCGGTGGCTTCAGAAAGACAGGGAACAGTGAGCAATATGCATTTAAAAATGCAAATATAGAGGAATATGTCAAAGTCATTTATATGTACCAAACCTGCTGCCAGCTGGTGGCGCTATGTCCATAACTGAACATTAACATATAGATGTCTTCAGGCTAGCACCTTTATCGAACATATGAAGTTTGGTGCAGATTGAACATAGTATGTTTGAGTTAGTGTAAAGCCTGACACATCCTGTTGTCAACAGATGGCGCTATGGTTAAATCTGAATATTGGCCTTTAAATGTCTTCAGGGCAGGACTCTTACAAAATATGTGAAGTTTGGTGCAGATTGGACATTTCATGCTTAAGTTAGTGTAAAACAAATAATTTCCTGTTGCCAGCAGGTGGCGCTATGTCTATAACTAAACATTATCGTGTAGATATTATGAGACCAGTACGTTTATCAAACATATGAATTTTGGTGCAGATTGAACATGGTATGTTTGAGTTAGTGTAACACATGATATATCCTGTGGTCAACAGGTGGCGCTATGATTACATCTGAATTTTGGCCTTTAGATGTCTTCAGGTCAGGAGTCTTACCAAATATGTGAAGTTTGGTTCAGATAGGACATTGCGTGTTTAAGATAGTGTAAAAGAAGTAATTTCCTGTTTCCAGCAGGTGGCGCTCTAATTATAATGAAATATTTGTATTTAGATGTGTTCAGGCCTGGATTCTTATCGAACGTGTGAAGTCTGGGGCAGATCGGACACTGAATAAGAATAATAAACGGAGCAGATTCAATAGGGTCCTCGCACCATCGGTGCTCGGTCCCTAATAAACGGAGCAGATTCAATAGGGTCCTCGCACCATCGGTGCTCGGTCCCTAATAATTAAAGCTGCAAACAGCGATGGAAGGGACCTCGCCCGGCTCACCGCCGACCGGTGGCTTCAGAAAGAAAGGGAACAGTGAGCAATATGCATTTAAAAAGGTAAATATAGAGGAATATATCAAAGTCATTTATATGTACCAAACCTGCTGCCAGCTGGTGGCGCAACGTCCATAACTGAACATTAACATGTAGATGTCTTCAGGCTAGCACCTTTATCGAACATATGAAGTTTGGTGCAGTTGCATGTTGAATTTGGTTTAAAACAAGTAATTTCCTGTAGCCAGCAGGTGGCGCTATGTCTATAACTAAACATTGGCATGATGTCTTCAGGCCATGGCTCTTATCAAACGTGTGAAATTTGGGACAGATCGGACATTTTATGGCTGAGTAACAACAGCTTCTATTCCCATGGCGAGACATCGAATTTCGTCACGCCGCCATGGACAAGCCCATTGGCGAAAACTCAAGTTCTTCGCAATTAAACATCACAAAGGCCTTTAGATTAGACTGACCTATACATTATGTTGATGTCATTAAATCTCTAAGAGGAGTTAGTTACAGAGTAAAACATATCACTCGTTGTCGCCAGCAGGTGGCGCTATGAATTTATATGAATATTGTCACTTAGATCTTTTCAGATCAGGAGTCTTGTCATACATGTGAAGTTTGGTAAAGAAACGTAGCCTGAGGGCTCTCCGCTGAATCAGTATAGGTGGCGCTGTCGAGCCATTTTGCCACACCTACTCCTGAAACCCATATCAGACGTAAATTTTCACCAGTTCTGATGCGTGTGCAAAGTTTCCTGACTTTTCGAGCATGTTTAGGCCCTCTAAAATGCAATTAAGTTTGGAGAAGAAGAATAATAATAACTAGATAAAAAAGTTTGTGAACAAACTTTAAGTTGGCTTGCGAAAGCCGGACCAGAAAGTTTTAAAAAGTTTAAAAAGTTTAAGTTTTAAAAGCTTAAAGTTTGATAGATAGATAGATAGATAGATAGATAGATAGATGGGGTCAGATTATAGATAGATAGATAGATAGATAGATAGATAGATAGATAGATAGATAGATAGATAGATAGATAGATAGATAGATAGATAGATAGATAGATAGATAGATAGATAGATGGATGATAGATGGATAGATGGATAGACGGACAGACGGACAGACAGACAGACAGACAGACAGACAGACAGACAGATGGGGTCAGATTATAGATAGATAGATAGATAGATAGATAGATCTGGAGATCTAGTGGTTGCTAGTTTGCTAAATGTAACATATACTCTGTGGTTCCTGATCACATACAGTCAAATTGGCAAGGCTTTACAACACTACACATTTATTAATATATTTTAAAAATAATAGGTAAATCTAACTATCCCATAAAACAATGCGAATGATGTCGCAAAACTTGGCAGACATAACATTTACATTTAGTTATTTACCAGACACTTTTATCCGAAGCGACTTACAAATGAGGACAATAGAACATTTACATTTATGCATTTAGCAGACGCTTTTATCCAAAGCGACTTACATTGCATTCAAGTTACAGGTTATACATTTTATCAGCTCTTGCTTTCCCTGGGAATCGAACCCATGATCTTGGCGTTGCTAGCGCCATGCTCTACCAGTTGAGCTACAGGAAAGCTAGATAGAATCAATCAAAACCAACAAAAGCGCAACAATATGCAATTTTTTTTTTTTTTTTTAAACATGGATGCATGAGTAACATACTATTTAAATATGTAAAAGACTCAAAGATAATGAACAGTATCTAATTAGTTTTCCTTTATCGTCAGTCCTCCACACTCCATTCCAGTAGGTGGCGGAGATGCACCATAAGCTAGTTTGCCAACCGCCATTAAACGCAGAAGAAGAAGAATGGCAGACGCAATGCAATGCAGGCTCCTCGCTGTGTTTTGCAAGAGGTTAGTAATTAAGTATGCTTCAAAATCAGTTTGTTTTATTAAGTTACTAAGTTATTTCATTGGCATATTACGTTACAATGGAAAGTAAATGAGGCCGTTCGTGTACTTTTTTGGTTAAACGTGCTACAGCAAGCACACGTGGCACATTGCGACTCCGCAAGTGGTAACGTAGGCTAACCATGTTCCGTACACTAACGATGTTCCGTACAGATTACCTTTGATCGGCGATCGCTGAATAAATACTTCCGGGTCATACATAAAAAATACATCTGGGTCAACTTCAATCCCCCCTCTTTCACCCCCAATGACGACAGAGACCCTCCCACCATTTGTTTCTGTGAGATTTCAGTAAGTTTGCAAGATGCGCCCCCTGCGTTTGAAAATGGAAGGTAGGCAAGCTAAACGTGAGAATGCCGCTTGGGAGGGGAGACAACCAGAGCAGCGAAAATGTCAATTTTAATTGAAATTATTCATCTCACAGTATTACAGCCTTTATGAAATGAATATTGTTATCATAAATTGTTAAATAAGTAACCTTTTGTTTGAATAAATGCTTTGAAAAGGGAATATTTAAACGTCAATTGTGGGCGACCACTTGGCGCCACCCTCCGCCTGAGAGACGTGCAGCAGGCGCTGTTTGCTCATCATCCTGCGATCAGAGATGATGTTTATATTCATAAAGGATCAATTAAGTCAACGTTAACTTAACAGCTACATGGAATTTATGTTTTAACGTTTTACATGGTCATGCTTTAAATTAAACATGAACTAAAAGTCAATTGATTGTAACGTTATTTCATTGCTAACTTTTCATAAAAAATTATGCAAACATAAAAACAGTCAAACACAATGACATGATATTCAGACATAAGTTATTAAAATAAGATTATGCAATTTTCATTCAAATAATAAGATTATATAATTGTATTAAAAATAATAACAATACAACAACAAAAACAATTTCATAAGATTTTGTGTGCGAGCGGTTTTCAGCTCTCCACTGCAGTCAGTCCAAAATGTCAAGGCTGGGTTCTGCAAGGCTGGCATCTTTCCTCTGCGGACACAACCCAGGTCATTTTGACATTAATACAATGATAATTAATCATCTAAGCTACTTGCATTTATTTTCAAGTGTATTAATGAGTTTTACATACATTTTATTTTCTTAGGTGGTGAGAGTGCTCCCAATCTGCAGATGGAAGTGATTTTTAATCAGTTTAGTGTTAATTGTAAATAGTTGTAAACACACAATGCAAATCATGCACACAGAAATGTAACATGTTAATTTCTAGTAATTAGTGTTGAATATAAATAGTAGTAAACAAACAAACACAAACACACACACAAACACACACACACACACACACACACACACACACCTGATCATTTATGTGTTGTAGTCACATTGGTTAATCATTAAATATGTTGAATCAGTTCAAATTGTTTGCCCTTGTTTGTGTTTTGAAAGATGTGGTAACTTTATTTACAAAATTTTACTATTTTCACATGGTTCATGCTTAACTCACATGACAATCATTATCACGACACAATTGCCTAGCTCGCATGCTCATCTAGCTTATTAAAGCAGCAAATAACTTACATTTTAAAACAAATCAAAAGGTACTCACCTTTCTTATTCATTGCAATCTTGTTTTCTTCAGTTAAAATAAATACATATCTCACATTTGATACGTTAAATGCAAAGTATGCTCTCTGTACGGAACATCGTTGTAGCCTGTACGGAACACCGTTAATGCTTCTCATCTTCCGCACACGTGTGGAGGCGGTACTTTTCCTCACTTTTCTCAAAAACTATTGGTCCAAAAGACATCAATCAAAGTGTAGTCTGTCCAATGGGTATTCCCCCAGAGAATGAGCACACAAACTTGCTTGTCTTGCTTTCAACAATGGAGGAGTGTTCGCCGGAGTGCGGCGGAAGGGCGAAAAGTGTACGGAACATGGTTAGCCTACGTTAATCATAGCATGCACCAATGTAAATATTACGTCAATATGTAATCAGTTTTATTGCAATTTAAAACCAGAGAATGTTAATGGACAAGAGTGGTACGCAGGTCCACATGCGCTACCAAAATACAAAAAATGCTTAAGTTCAGGCCGCGTATTTGCGCACCGACATGGTTGACAGCTGTTGCACAATTACCATTTTAGATCGTCAAACGGTACTATATAAGATTTATATAAAAAAACTAAAAGCAATAATCTAGGCTATCCGCTGCCGTTTTCAAAGCACAGTGCAAAACTATCCCAATGTGCATATCGTTGCTGGCAACCCACCAAATTAAAAGCCTGCTGATTTTAAGTTTGAAAATGATAAATTCATATTTAAAAAAAAGCAGTAACGTTAGTAGAAAATGTTAGCTATTTTTATTTTAACGATAATTAGACGATATTTTGCAGTGTGTGTTATTGTGTGTCTACTGTGGATAGCTGCAGTTTTTGATATTCTTCATATTCTGTGTGCTCAGTTCACATCAGTGATTAATTAATCTTTTCATATAAGTTTAAATTGATTTTTACCTTTTAATTAAGCAATTATTTTCTAAAAGTGTACATCTTTTGAGTCAAATTGTTACATTTAATCAGTCAATTAGAATAATAAGACATTTAGGCTGTTATCAAACAAATGAAACCAGTATAATCAAAATTAATCTTTGCAAAAGTTGCATCTGAATGGCATTTAGATGTATTTACACACTGTTTAATGCAGCTTAGAGGGACAGTAGAGAGTGCTTTAATCAGTTAGAAATGCATCATTTTTTGACATTTTAAACATAAAACATTGTATATTGATGTTTGAAATTATTTAAAAAATGAAAATAGACATTAAATGTGAAATTAAAACCACCAGTAGGTGGCAGAAAGACACTGTTAATAAGTGAGTAATTGCGACTGAACCGAATCATTTAACGGTTGATTCATTCAGGAAGAAACACCTCATGTTGCTCAGAGACGCAAAACAGCTGTTAGGAATTATTTTTTGTTGGCGAAATGGAGCAAAAACAGGCAATATGGTGTCTAAAACGTAAGTCTCTTAATATTAACTTATTGTTTATTGAACTGTTCTATAAAATCAATATTAGATTTGTAATCATGCTTTTTTTTTAAGAAAAAACGGCACTCTTCGTGTGATTTTAACTATATGAAATTATGTAAATATATACATTTTCAGCCCCGTATGTTGAATCTTGTGATCATTCTTAATGCATTTTAATAGACTGAATCATGCAGTGAAAGAACAAGGGAAAATGCACAGAATAGCTATGATACCTTAATTATGAAAAATGTACAAAACGTAAACAAGAACTTCTGTCTCCTTTTTTTGTAAGAGGCTGAGAATGTTAATTAATAGCTAATGCTAGCATGTGCTCCATACTAACTGTTGAAGTAACTTAAATGTGAACGTGTATGAAAAATCAGACCAGACCACTTTTTGAATACAAAATATATTTATAAATGTAAAACATGAAAAAATTAAAACATTTTATTTACAAATTAAACAACCAAAACATTTAAATTAACATAATAAATGTCAACAAACTGATCTACTACTAAATTAATTACTATATACTACTAACTGCTACTACCAAATGTAAACTATTATAAAAAATGTGAATTATTAAACTGCTACTACATGAACTACTGCAACTAAAACTAACTGAACTAGTAAGCTATATTCACTAAATGTAAATTAAACCTAGTAATAAATTAACTGATTTAAGGATTAACAAGAGAAATGTCTACAGCACGCTGATGAATGTGCTTAATTTCTAATTTTACAGGCAGGCTTTCGATGAGATCCTCCAAACTGCCTTGGTAGAGGTTGGGTGAGACTGAAAACTCCTCGAAGTCGCTGCTCAGCAGAGTGAGTCTGTCTTCCTCATTGGAGACACCCACAATCTCCACCACAGCAGTGACTACCTTTCTCTCAGCAATCTGGATTTTAACAAAAATACAATTTAAACTCCTGTAAGTGTACATTCCTTTAAAAGCACAATGATCTGATTGATATTTCAATATCAATCAATTTCGATATTTCTAACCTAATGGTTAGAGAGCCGGACTCGTAATCCAAAGGTTGCGAGTTCGAGTCTCGGGCCGGCAGGGATTGTAGGTGGGCGGAGTGAACATACAGCTCTCTCTCCAGCTTCAATACCACAACTGAGGTGCCAAACCCCCAACTGCTCCCCGGTGTGTGTGTGTTCACTGCTGTGTGTGTGCACTTTGGATGGGTTAAATGCAGAGCACTAATTCAGAGTATGGGTCACCATACTTGGCTGTATGTCATGTCACTTTCACTTTAGTAGAGTGCGATCAAAAATCAAATATATGAAATTTGAAACAGAATTATAGCAACAAGTCGTTTATGTTAGTCAAAAATTGTATTTGGTTCTTTTAACTTAACTGATTATCAGTGCGCTTACATGGACAACACTACTTCGATATTAACCTGATTAAAAGAATACTCTGATTAAAAAATTACCATGTAAATGGTAATTTTTTTGAGTACCTTAATCTCAAAAAACATTAAACTCATACTTGAAGTAAAAAAATTGAATTGAGACATGAAGTGTTCCTATTTTAGTCTAATTATTGAGTTGCATTGTAGACATGTACACACCTCAATGACACTACTAACATTGCGTGGGAGTTTTTGTCACATTTTGCGACAGGACACACACACATACACACGGCAGTGACACACCGTTCGTAAACAAAACAAGAGCATGGTTGTGCTATCATCTGTTTGCACGCATTGCATGACAACTGCACTTGAAGCTTTCATAAAATGTAATTGAAACATCCAACACTGTATATGGTACCATAACAAAAATGTGTAAGGTAAATCATTTTATTAACTTGTCAACATGAGAACATGTCAGTATGTTTCTAAACAATCTCGATGCTAATCGCAGTTTCAAAATAAGAGATCAATCCTCCTGCTGCCTGTTTTTTTTTAAGCTTTGTTTAAAAAAAAAATCTGATTACTTGATTTAATCATTAAAATAATCAATCAATTACTCGAGTAACAAAATAATCGTTAGTGATGGCCCTAAAGTCCAATATTGTGCATCCCTAGTTCTAGAGAAACAGCATTATTTGTGTACCTTTACGGATGTAAATGTTGAGGAGTTAAGTTTCCCTTTTCCAGTTTCTTTTAGGAGAGCCTTAAGGTGTGTGAGCTCCACCTCATCTCCAATGTAGAGCTCACTCAAGGCCTCATCGCGCCAAAGTGAAACCTCCAGGACCTTCAGGCCACATCTAAGGCGCAGGTCCAAGATGGGGACACGGCCCTCCTGGACCATTATCATTCTCACCGGTTGTAGCTGCAGAATAATAAGCCAACAGTTAAGTTATTCAGGTCAAATCACTCTCATTCAGAATGTGCAGTTACTTTATATTTGAGCTGTTTCTTTTTACTAATTTAAATTTCTATTACTCATTCTGGGGGCTTCAGATTCCCCAGCATTTAAGCTCTCCACAAAAGACTTGATAATTGTTGTTGAACCCTTTGCATAAATGAAAATAACTGTAATGAAACTGTTTGACTGGGAAGTGCTTGATGGCACACAGCAGAGCAGACTAAATAAACCTGCTTAATATTAGGCTATTGTCCACCAAAACTGACTGAAGAACTTGGAAAATGATCAGTGAGCCACATGCATTTTTTGCTGATACAATTAAACTTAGTCACAATGTATTGCCATCTTTTGTGTTTCTGCAGAAAAAAGTCAGTCATGTGGGTGAGTAATTAAAAGTGATTCTTCCTTTTCATCTTCATTTAAGCAACAGAGTAATGCAGATTTATTTCCAGATAATTCATTGACAACATTAAAATAACTCACTTTCTCAACTTGGCCTTGGATGCTCAAGTAATCCCCCCTAGAAAATACCTCTGCCTCTTCTCCAGTGATGGGATGGGATGGTGGACAGAGGATGTCTTTTGCAGCCTTTTCATCTGCATCCGACAAGGCAAGTGGTGCTGCCCTGAACTTGCTTGATGTCCGACCAAAATATAAATGTTGGCGGCCATACTTGGCACTAACTGTGACATTTTTTAGAAAATATGTCACCCCCTCCTCAAATTCTGAAAATCTTCCAAGACTTGTAGATGTTTGTGCCATCGGATAGGACACTAACTGTTTTCACATTAAATGATTCTATTTTAATTTTTTCCCCGTCATTATTGTAAGAGACTGCTTTCTTAGTGGTCCTATTTGCCACACACTTGCAACAAATGGGTGCTGGCCGTGTGTATGGACTTGGTGTTGCCATCCTAAGGGTAAGAGAAAAATGCACGAAATACTTAATACTTAGTTAAATATGTATATTTATACAGTACCTGTCAAAAGTTTATCACTAAGTGTTTTTTTTTAGAAGTTTCTTACACTCAGCAAGGCAAAGACATACTTTTTTTCAGGATTCTTTGAAATGAAAAAGAATATAACCCTAACCCTAATAAGCCCTTTTCACCACTCCCTGACAGAAAAGTTTTTCTCAGGTAAATTTTTACTCTTTAAGACATTTTATCAATAACTTTCAATTAATAAGGCAAATGTGTGAACAAATGTCTTGTGAGGTAAAGCTTTATCTCAGAAAATGACCCTAACCTAACCCTAGAGAAGGCCCTCTTCCAGAAAAGTTTATTTTCTGAGGTAAATCTTTACTTCACAAGACATTTTATCAACAATTTTCAATCAATAAGTCAATTACATAAACTTTTTTTTAGTGAAGGAAACATTTACCTCAAAAAATGAGGGATTCCTTTTTGTAAAAAAAATTTAAGTTTATACTCTGACAAGATTTCTCTCTTTTTTAACTTCATACTTCACAGGAATGTATTTATTAATTCATGTAGTTGAGTTATTTATTGAAATTCATTGAAAATATTTCTTGTGAAGTAAAGATTTACATCAGAATATTATTTTTTCAGAGTGGAAAGACTGCAGCCTCTGGAATAATTCCATTAATTTCACATTAATGGTTAAAAAAATGACTGTCACGACATCTGTAATCGTCTTGTCACTGTCATAGAGGCCCTATCACTTTCATTTTATGGGAAGTATTTATTTTTTAGATTTGAAGTTATTACTTTTTTTTACATAGTTTGTAGAAAAGTAAAAAGTGACTCACCTCAGAAAATAAGTTGACGTGTTGCAGAGTGGTCTAATGAGAGGGTGTCACTGGTCTTACTGTGCGTTCACACCGGACGTGGCGAGAGCGTCAAAAGTGTAGAAAGATTTGTAGAAGCTCTGACGCTGTGACGTAGATCGTATACTTGTCTTGTATTTAAAGGGGCCGCAAAGCAAACAAGCTTGTTGATCTTGTGCAGACTGACCACAAGTAGGGTATAAGTTAACCTCATTAAATATTTTAAATGTGAAAGTGAGAAATTGATCGATGTAAAGAACTTTATTCTTATTGTAGTTACATGTTTGCTAACTAAATAAACCAATTAAAAGCCATTTGTGTGATGTGGATTTGTGTTCATGGTTAAGTGCTAGTATAATTTCAACATTATATGAGACATTTACTAGCCTCGGTATTGTTTTGAGCAAATTAATTGAATTCCCGCTGTACGCAAACAGGGACACGTCATATATGACCGGGAAACCCGCCACAGCAATTATTAACTTCTCCATTTTGCTTGGGAACTAATGTGGTCGGAACCAAAGTTTACGGGCTGCGTTCTCTGGAATCCTTTCAAGCGGAGGACTTCTACGTTCTAATTGTTTGCGGCCCAACCGCGTCATAGCTCTACCATAAAAAATCTAACAGAATGCTATTTTCAAGTGCAAAGTGTCTTTTTTTTCTTCTTCAGAAAACAGCTGGCTTTCAAAAAAGTACAGTTTTTGACCATCAATTTTGTGTGGTGAGTTTGTAAACATAATTTAAATAGACAAAAATAAAAAAGGAATACATTTTCTGTTTTTTATTTATTAAAAAAAAATCATGATCGAAATAATACAACACTTCTTACTTCACAATTAAACTATATTACATATATACAAGTATTTTTGGGACACTGGGTTGCACAGTTTCCATTCAGGAGACTTGTTCATACACGCACACATTTACACATGCATACACCCATACTTACACGCACGGACTATGTACTATGCGATGCACACACTACATGTGAAAAAGTCTCACTCAGCCTGTTCCCAAAGTCTCATCAAAAATCATCCCAATCGACTCTGCTGTTTATTCCTCCTTCACCATGTTTTTGTTCGTTTCGTTTATTATTTTATGCAATCCAAAACTCCGCGCTCCCTATCTCTCCATTCAAATTCTCCCTTCCCGCTCAGCCGTCATTTGTCGACGGAGCGCCAAAATTACCGTAATAAGCCATATATAGCCGAAAAGCGCATGTTGTCTGCTGTGAGGAGCAATTTGAATTATTTTGATGGTGCAAACGGTTGAAGAGTTATGGTAACATGAATACAGCTTGGTTTAATGTGTAGGCGCCGACACAGCCTATAATATAACATAATAATGCATCAAAACAATAAGAGCACAAAAGTTGTACAGAAATTGTGTATATCTAATTAGCTGCCATACTTCTGAAGTTGTTTTTTTTTTGTCAGATGCTGGTGAATAAATTATTTGTGATTATTTACTGTGTTGTTATTAATTATTTGATTACGAGGGTATTATGTTTTAGTATTTAATATAGCTGCAGGCCAATGAGACCACTGGATCTCTGCATAACTAATGAGCTGTCAATCATTCTGGATTCATCCGGTCCAGCGGTCCTTCCTTCAGGTGAGTGCGGAAAGATTTCTGAGGTAATTTTTCAATTAAAGATTATCAAAATACGTGTGGGTCAATGAATCTTAAGTGGTTAAACCTTATTTGAAAATAATATTTTGTTACTGCTAAAACATAAATAAAATGTTAATTTCCGTTAAGTATTATGATAATTCGTCTCCTGAGGGAACTGCAGGAGATTGTGTAATGGTTTCTGTCTTGCATCTAACTTGTTCCTTTTGTCAAAAACATTAACTGATGTGCCCAATGTTCGTTATTTAATGGATAATCAGGGACAAAACGCCAATTTTAATATGAAATGAGCCTCGGATATATACACTGAGGAAAAAATAACAGTTCACGTTAACTTACCTCCCGTACGGTCGACTAAACAACGTCCCTCAGGACTTTTTGCTCAAAAGTGGACACAATTGGACAAATATTGATGGATTGTCATATGTTTAGCCTACTTCACATTTATTTTGAGAGCAGTATTATATTTACCAAAAGCAAGGTGCAACCATTATGAAGCGCTAAACACTCAATGTCTATGTCATTCATACGTGACGCCGGCGGAGGCAAGCAAGTCCACAAGTGAAGCGAGTCGAGAAGAGCCGCGCCGCGTCTAGAACAACTCAAACAAGTAAAAAAAAACTACATAGCTGGGCGCCGCCGGTTCACTCATAAAAAATGTGTATGAATTTTAAAAACCTGGCGTGGCGTTGCGCCGTGGTTCTCGGTGTGCGACCGGCTTACATATGTCATGTCGTTAATCACACAAATGGCATAGCTGCATACAATACAGATATTGACGTATTGACTGATGAAATATGGAAACAATAAACAGCCGATGGCAACAATATATGGTTTGTCTGTGTTCTTCAAATAATCTCGAGTATTTTCATAATAATAAAGTATATTTCTAATGCAATACTAATGGACATAGCCCTTATCAATGTGTATATTATTATAGCCTACTATATAATATTTTGTCTAATTCTGTAATAACAAGCGTAATCAGATCGAAAATGTAAGTTATTGTAAACAGTTGATGGCCTTTTAAGTGAGTTTTGAGCAAATTCATAGTATTAATATAATAAATTATCATGTGTTGATGCTCATGTTTTTTTGCAAAAGCAATTAAAGCTACTTACCAGACAAACTTAATAATGCCACTCTTGAACTTGAACTCGAGTTATTTTTTATGAATAGAGGCTCATGTCCATCCGTCCATACCTGTATTATTTGACCTATTTCTCCCTAACAAGTTGTTGCTCCTGCTGTGTAAGTATTTGATTGACAGCTTGACAGATTCTCAGTATTTGCATTTAATTATCACGGCAAAAACCTACCTTAACTAGCTCCAAATTGCATAACAGAATGATTTGCAGAGATGAAGAACACGGATATAAATTGTGATGTGTTTTTGCTTGCATTTACCTTAATTTATTGCTGTTTTGTAACTTTGTGGTAAATCAACATACTAATTTATCTATATGTTCAGATTTTATATTTTCATAAGATTCTGATCAGTCAATAATTTATGTTTAATAAGTTATTCTAATACATGTCAATACATACAAAATCTATGTAATATTTGATCTTTCATAGTAGTGAATTACATGTGATTTCTTCTTTTTCTCCCTTTTGCTTGTCTT
This sequence comes from Oxygymnocypris stewartii, assembly GCA_003573665.1. NCBI lineage: Eukaryota > Metazoa > Chordata > Actinopteri > Cypriniformes > Cyprinidae > Oxygymnocypris > Oxygymnocypris stewartii. The sequence continues at coordinate 78,210 of QVTF01013678.1, read as the reverse complement.
TAAATCTGCTATGTCTATGGATCTTTGATTGCCAGATCATTGCATCCTCTGCGGTAAGTAATCTTTTTACCTGACTGCCTGGCAGTAACTGACTTCCCAGTATTTGCAGCTATGCTATCTCAGCATTTCTCAAAATGTAATACTCTCTTTTATTAAGCACTTAACATTAGAATAACATTTGTCATCTTATTTTTTTTTGTATTTAGGTTGTGTTGTCCTCCTTTCTGCTCCCTACTGCCAAGTGGTCATCAGAACCTTCTTTTAAAGGTAATTCATATATATAACCTGTGCTGGCAAAACAAGTCACAATGAGCACATTTTCAAAAAAAAATTATTTTTATTTTCACGTACTCAATCAACCCTCTGATGCATGAATTATTAAATCACAAAGTAATATTTTTTACATGTTTGTTTTTACTTTTAAACAAGTGAAAAATCCTGCCAAATAAACATATATGTCCGCTGTAGTGGACGCCATGCATCAAAGGTATAAAAAGTGAATCAATAGAACTAAATGTGTGGTCTTTGAAAAGAAAAAAACATTTTTAAAATATTTACTACGTTAATATGGTTTGAAAACGCATAAGAACATTCAATAACAACAAGTTATGTCATGACAGCACAGAAATGTAAAGTGTAACAAACAAAATGTAAGAGTGTGTGTCTATGGGACAGGGGTGTGTGGGGGCTGTGTGGGGGCTGTGTGGGGGTGGTGGGCTATTCGTACACATGTGAGCACAAATATAAACACACACAATCACACACACCCTCCCACCACACACTCGAACACAATCATGCATACATATATCTGCACTCATATAGTATATATGTATACATTCCTACAGTTTTATATGACCTAATATATCAATATAGACTGTACGCATTGAAATAAATGATACAATCTATTTAATAAGTCTGTTCAATAAAACTATTCAAATGTAAATTATATCATAATTTTAATAAAACATACAAAATAAGGCAGAACCTATATACATAGGCAGAATTATACCCTTTGGTGCTTGACATTCACAGTAGTGGACAGACATATTTTCTGTCACAGAAAAAAAAATGTACACGAAACATATTGTTAAAATCTGGATGAATCAATTTTTGACATCCTATTTAACTGAAAATATTTGTTGTACCTCTCTGGTTTTCTGAGAATAAAAGTATTTAACACTTATTCTCAAGGTACATGGTGCATCACCTTTTCCCACTGCCATTTTGAATATATTATGCAATATCTCAAAAAAAAAAAAACAGATAAAAAGACAACAATTAAATGGAATTGTAGTCAACACTTTTGGTGGTTGGGACATGATGCTACATCTTAAATGATAAAAAATTGTCTTCCAAATATCTGTCATCTGTGCATCTTTTCCTTTATTTTATTAATGATCATTATTACCATATTAATAATCACAATATAGCATTTTTTTTTATTTTATCTTTGTTATTATAAATAAGAACAGTTGCAAAATTAGTACCAAACAAATAGTGCATTACTTTTTTCATTTTACATGTAAACAAAAGCAATCAAGTAAGAAACAAATAATCAAATGTAAACATCACTTTAGTGTGTTCATTACAAATACATTGATTATTAAAACTACAAAAGCCGTTCAATCAAGAGCAGCGATCTTTTCTTTTATTGTTAGATTAACATTAATGAGACAGACGGCCTGTATATATTAAGATCTACTGTACTGCACGGATCTAATATAATGTTACACATCAGATGTTTTCCCCAATGGTTGCCCAAACATTCACTTAAGATATAACTGAACATAAAATAAAGATTATTTTAGATATTTAATTTCGATATTTAATAGCGAGCAGTGGGATCGCTAGACAAGGGCATAATTAACTTTTTGTGAAAACCGCATTTTTAACTTTTTGTTGTCTGTTGCTCAAAATGAGCCCGTGCAAATTCCGACTCATTTTGTCAGCATGGGTCACATATTATTTTACACCTCATTAATACTCGGATACAAATACACAGTGACTTTCTTCCATGGTTTGTTCCTTTTTCTTTTTGAGAACTGGAATCACAAACCCTAGCTATTTATTTCTTTTCATTTATTTACAGGGTTGAGGCTGCGTTGGCTGTCTATGCAAGTAACATACACACAACATGTTAATCAGACACATTAGACATCTTTATGTTCTGTAGCCTTTACATAGGCATTGCTGTCTTAGCCTTTAATGTATATAATATAATGAGATTTGACACATTTAGCTATTAGTCAAAATTATAAAGTTACTTTATTTGTAGGGCATTTGAATGTAAATGTGTTGAGTAAAAACAAGGTTTCGTAGCTTAAATGAACAGCTTGATTTGTTAGATGTGAACAAAACTGCTGTCTTTTTTCCTACAGTAGATTGGACATCTTTATTTCCATCAATGTAAGAACTATTTTTAAATGTATTGGGATAGCATCATCAACCAAATATGCAGTTCATTTCATATAAATGTAATTCAGCCATATGTATTTTGTATTTGTGTTATTACATTGTCCCCCTCTATAGAGTAAGTAACCATTTTAGAAATTATTAAATTAGAATTGTTTCATTATTATTTTTATTAAGCTTAGTCATATTTTTAAAGTGCAATTTTGTATTGAATGTTATTAAACTTGTTTTTTTTCTGTGTGTGTGTGTCTCTGTGTGTGTGTGTGCTTTACTGTCCTGTCCTGTCCTGTCCTATCCATACCTTTATATCCATTTTTCGCTCAAACTTGTATCTTGCTTCAATCTCTACCTCTCGCCCATTCTATTCTTTCTCTTCCAAACCAAAAACAAACTGGCTGCTAACCCCCAAACGCTGCTGCACTGCTTGCTGCTTCGCTTGCTTGCGACCCAAATGCAATCTTACCCAAAACGCAAAACCCAAAACGCATGAACCCCAATGCAAATGCAAGCTTGCAAACACATCTTGAAAAATAAAGAGCCAGCCCAAAGATTCTTGAAACCCCAAAAACTCTTTGAAAACCAAAAACTCTTTGAAAAACCTGACTGAACCAAAAACCAAAAACTTGAACATCAAACCCAGGTGAGAATTGTGAACTACACATTCAGAAAGAGTGAAAGAGAAATTTCCAGATTTCACAACGTTGGAATATCAACTCTTTTAAAGTACACAATCATTTTCTGATTAACTTCACATTAATTAATTTACTGTTGTCTTATTATAAATCAAATATTTAACTTTTCTGCAAATCTACATAAAAGTACACAGTTCTGTTTCAAGTATAACTGAACATCAATATATTTATCCATTACTCAGACATATTTGCTTGATTTCCAGTACTGAAACATCGCCATGCCAAGAAAAGGAAAGAGAAGTGAATCACAGAAACAGCGCAGAAAGCTACTGTCTTCTTTGGGCACCAGTAACAATACCAACTCTGTATCAGGTATGAGTGACGAAAACCCATACATGCTGTCTGTTAAAGCGTCTCACTGTCAGACCGATGCGAGGTACAGTGTGTACTCCAGAGGCAGTCAGTGTACTTGTAATTCCTTAATGTTCTTAGCAGTCCATACTGAACGAAATGAGCTACAGAGTTTCGATTTAGATGGCATTTTACAGAAAGGCGATGCAGTTTACACTAGTGTCAAACGAGCTCTGCAGAGCAAAGGAAAATTTGTGGGTAATTTTTTTAATTTTGACGAGCTACCAAACACAATTGAGACACACTCTCGCTGCTACAACATCCTGAAACATCCGCAAAGGTTTGGATTTCTGAGAGATACACCTGCACTAGGAAACTATGACAATCTTGAGAATACTTTGCAATGTCTCAGAGCTGATGTGAGTGATGCTTTGCTCTTGTGTGGAGGCTCATGTATCGCTGTATTCAGAGATCGATCAGGGAGGTTTGGTTATTTTGATCCTCACTGCAGATCAATATATGGAATGCCTGCTGATGAAGGCACAGGTACGGCTGTATTTCTGACGTTTCATCAATTGCCAGATCTCGTGGACAGGCTTTTACTATTGTTTCAAGGGCTTTTCGATTTGAGAGACCAGGAAGAGTTTGAGCTGCTGCCTGTATCATTCATTAGTATGATGACTGAAAGCTGTGTACATACTGAAGTCTCCCTGAACTGCTGTGATCTTGAACATGATGTGCAACCATCCGTCTCGTTGGAGAACACAGCTCTGTCAAACGATGAACAGTGCTCGTCTGCTGATGTCTCTCAACAGTATGTTCAAGTCCAAGAATCAGTTCAACAACTATCTGAGACTGCTGTTAACAGAGCCACATCAACTGATGAACAAGCACCCTTGACTGAAGTCTCCCTTAACTGCTGTGACCTTGAACATGATGTGCAACCATCCATCTCGTTTGAGAACAAAGCTCTATCAAACGATGAACAGTGCTCGTCTGCTGATGTCCCACAACAGTATGTTCAAGTCCAAGATCCAGTTCATCAACTATCTGAGACTGCTGTTAACAGAGCCACATCAACTGATGAACAAGCACCCTTGACTGAAGTCTCCCTTAACTGCTGTGACCTTGAACATGATGTGCAACCATCCATCTCGTTTGAGAACAAAGCTCTATCAAACGATGAACAGTGCTCGTCTGCTGATGTCCCACAACAGTATGTTCAAGTCCAAGATCCAGTTCATCAACTACCTGAGACTGCTTTTAACAGGGCCACATCAACTGATGAACAAGCCTACTTGATTTATCAAGATAAAATGGAAGTTCTAACTATTGTCACCCAGAATCGAGACAAATATAAAAATGTACCATTGAGTGAACTTTCTCATAACATACTGTCACAGGATCATTTGGCATTGTCAGCTCCAAATCACCAGAATTCACAATTCACAGTCAAGCAGACAAAAAAACTGAGCAAGACTCAAAACAAAAAGTCATACTATAAAAAATGGCACAAAGAAATGGTTCAGAGGCAAGGTGTTTATGACAAAAAACAGGCTGTACGTGAAGTCTATGATTATAAAACAAGCAGTGAATACAGACAAAGACATAACCAAGCCATGATGAAAAACTATTGGAATAAAATTACTTATAGAGAAAAACACAAACAAGCAATGAAAAACAACTATAAAAATAATGAAAAATACAGAGGGAATAAAAATAGTAAAATAACCTTAAATTACAGGAATGATGAACAATTCAGGAAGAGACAAAATAATTATATCATTCAGAATTACAGGAATGATGAACAATTCAGGAAGAGACAAAAGAATTATATCATTCAGAATTACAGGAATGATGAACAATTCAGGAAGAGACAAAAGAATTATATCATTCAGAATTACAGGAATGATGAACAATTCAGGGAGAGACAAAAGAATTATATCATTCAGAATTACAGGAACAATCCTAAATATGAGAAAAAGCATAAGCAAAATCTTGTTGACAGATATTTAAAAGATCCCATTTTTAGGCAAAAGAAAAAGGACCATTACACAAATCGATGCAAAAATGATCCTAATTTCTATAAAAAAAGGATGGACATTTTTAAACAGCATTATCATTGTGATGCTCATTTTAGGGCTCGTCAGAAAGAATATTATTTATTCAAATCTAAAAACAAAACATCTGCGCTTAAGGTACTTCACAAAGTACATTGTGCACAAGAGATACAGTACAAATACAAAAAAATGTATTTGATGCGCCGGCAGAGAGAAACATTACAAGATAGCCAGCATGACATAGTACAAGATCCAGGCATGTTAAGAGCCTTAAATATTTTCAGAAATGTTATAAAACAGGGGCCAACTTATGTCTGCACATGCTGTGCCAGAGCGCTCTTCTCCAATCAAGTGCGTAATTGTGAAGTGCGTAAATATAACAAAAATCCAACAGTTGCTGCACTTTGCTTGACTGGAAATTATGTTCACATCTGCTCTGACTGCCCTGTTCGATGTGCCTTGGAAGACATGAAAACAGAATGGATCTGTCACAGCTGCCATACAACACTTTTGAGAGGTCTAATGCCAGATATTGCTGTAGCTAATATGCTTCAGTTCACTCCCATTCCTCCAGAACTGTGTGACTTGAATATTCTAGAAAGACATGTTATTGCAAAGTACATTCCCTTTGCGAAAATTTTAACACTTCCTAAAGGCCAACAGAGAGCTATAAAAGGAGCTGTAATTTCTGTTGCATCTGAAGTGGAAACAACAGTAAATTGTTTACCCAGACCAAGAAGTGAATCACAGCTGCTTACAGTGAAATTGAAAAGACGTCTGTCCTACAAAGGTCACTATCAGTTCCAGACTTTGAACATGCATAAGGTCTTGTCTGCTTTAAGAAAACTAAAAGTAATCCATTCAGAATATAAAGATATCATCATTAATGCGGCACTCTCAGAAGAAGAAATGTTCAATGAGCATGAACAGTCCGCAAATGACATCAGTGCTCCTGATGAGGAAATGGATAATGAGAACACTGAAGAACAGAGCAATGAGAATGAACACAATGATTCAAGTGATGACCCTGAGAATAATGCAGAAGAGCAATCAAGAGGCCTTGCTTTGGATACATGTCTTCAGCCCCCAGATCTTGGTCAGCAGCTGTTATCTTATGATGACGGAATATTTTGCATTGCCCCAGCAGCAAAAAACAGTCCTGTTAGCATTTTCAAAGTAAAAAATCTTGAATCGATGTCGTTTCCCGTGCAGTTCCCTGATGGAAAAAATACCTTTGATGAGCCTGACAGAGCAAAACATGTTTCCCCCAGTAGATACTTTAACACAAGGCTATTCTCTATTGACAATCGTTGTGCAAGAGACACAAGCTACATCTTCTTTGCTCAGTTTGTCACTGAAATGCACATGGCCACATCTAGTATGTCTATCCAGCTGAGAAAAGCAAAACCCATGACCCGTGATGGACGTAGAATAAACTCTTCACTGCTGCAAGACAAACAGGAGTTAGAAAAGCTTGTGAATAATGAGGCAACACGTTTTATGCAACCATTAAGAGGGACTCCAGCATACTGGGAGAAAACGCTGCGTGATTTGTTTGCTATGCTGAGGCAGCTGGGCACTCCCACATTTTTCTGTACATTTAGTGCTGCTGAGATGAGATGGCCTGAAGTGATTACTGCTATTAAAGCACAACAAGGTGAAACGGTGAACTTTGATGAATTAGACTGGTCTGAAAAATGTGAAATATTAAGAAGCAACCCAGTCACAGCCATGCGGATGTTTGAAAAACGCGTTGAAGCCTTAATGAGGGATCTAATCAAGTCACCCGCTCGACCTATCGGTGAGGTAATTGACTTTTTTTACAGAGTAGAATTTCAGTTACGTGGCTCTCCGCACATTCACTGCTTATTTTGGGTGAAAGATGCTCCAGAGTTTGAAAAGGATCAAGATCAGGATGTTTGTGATTTCATTGATAAATACATCTCATGCAAATTACCAGATCCAAACAAAGACCCAGAACTGCACAGAATTGTAAGTGAAGTACAGATGCACAGCCGTAATCACTCCAAATCCTGTAGAAAGAACAAGAAGCACTGCAGATTTGGATTTCCTAAACCACCCATTAATAGAACCACGATAACCCGCCCCAGATCTCCTCCTGCAGAACAGTCTGATGATGAGAATGGATCAGAGGAAAGAGATTATGCCAGTGTTGCAAAAGAACAGCTACAGAAGGTGTGGGATCTACTGAATTACACAAAACAGAGTTTTGAAACCATTACACTGCTATTTAATCAAGTAAACATGACTTATGAAGAGTATGAGAAACATATTGAGGCTCTGTCTACATCAAGTTTAATAGTTATGGAGAGACGACCACAGGACTGCTGGGTTAATGGCTACAATCCAATGTTATTAAGAGCTTGGAATGCAAACATGGACATACAGTTCATTCTGAACCCCTACACCTGTATCATGTACATGCTCTCATACATTTCAAAAGCTGAACATGAGATGAGTGATTACCTAAAGAGAGTGATAAAAGACTCAAGCCACGATAACCTGTCTGACCGTGAGTGCATGAAGCAGGTCATGAATGCCTATTCAAAAAACAGAGAAGTCAGCGCTCAAGAGGCAGTCGCTCGCACATGCAGTCTGAAATTGAAATCAACATCACGTTCTGTCATTTTCATACCCACTGATGACAATGCTGTAAAGATGAGTTTACCAATGAAGTACTTGCAGACCATGGATGATGACGTGGAGAATGTGTGGATGACAGGATTGCCAGACAAGTACAAGGCCAGACCTAACAGACCTGAATTTGAGAACATGTGCATGGCTGAATTTGCAAGTGAATACCGCATTGTTTATGGAGGACAGACAAAAGGTAAAAATGTTTTGCCACTTCAAAACAATATGGGACACATACAGAAAAGAACAAGAGGAAAGCCTGCTGTTATTAGATTTGCTCGTTTTTCACAGCAGAAAAACCCAGAAAAATTCTATGGAACTCTTCTAAAACTTTACCTACCATATCGCAGAGATGAACAGATGAAGTCCGCAAGATTCCCTACATATGAATCATTTTATGCATTTGCTTCAGTAAAACTACCAAGCACTGATGAACTGCTACGTGTGTTCAACATTGTAAATGAAAACCGTCAGAAATATGAAAAACATAATGAGGCTATAGAAAAGGCAATTGAGGATTTTGAACAGAATGGGCCAATTGAAGATGCATGGACTACACTGGCACCTGCAAATGAACTGATCAGATTGGAGAGCATTATGGAACGCGAACCCACTGATCCTAATGAAGTGAATGAGCAAGAAGACATTCCTGAATACACAGCATCTACCTCTGTCAGTAACACAGCTATGCCACTCATGGAGGCTGGCCAGCTTAATCATGCACAGATTCGCAAAATGTATCAGAGCTTGAATCAAACACAAGCTTCCATATTTTATGCTGTGCGAGACTGGTGCAAAAGATGTGTTTCTGGTGAAAGCCCACAACCCTTTCTGTATTTTTTGAATGGAGGAGCCGGAGTTGGTAAATCACATGTTATTAAATCTATCTATACGGAAGCATCCAAAATCCTGCGTAGGCTTCCATGCATGCGAGAGCATACTGACATTTCACAGCCTACTGTTCTTTTAACTGCATTCACAGGCACTGCAGCCTTTAATATCTCAGGAAAAACACTGCACTGTCTTTTGAAGCTCCCAAGAAGCTTGAAGCCTCCTTACCAAGGCCTGGGAAATAGCTTGGATGAAATGAGGGCAGACCTTTCTAATGCGCACATTTTAATTATTGATGAAATCTCAATGGTATCAAAACAGTTGTTTGCATATGTGAACTGGAGACTGCAACAGATAAAAGGAAACCAGAAACCTTTTGGTGGATTGTCCATACTCGCTGTTGGTGATTTCTTCCAGCTGCCTCCACTTGGAAGAGCAAAACCACTCTGTGTCTATGAGGACCATGTGCTGGACTTCTGGAAAGATAATTTTCAAATGATAACACTGACACAGATCATGAGGCAGAGAGATGATCTTGCATATGCTGAGCTTCTCAACCGTCTGAGGGTGAAACAGAAGCACGCAAAACTGACTGATGCAGACAAGTGCATGTTGGAAGCGGTCATAAGATCCTCCCCTGAAGAGTGTCCTATTGATGCATTACACATCTATGCAACCAATAAAGAGGTAGACAATCATAACACTGAAGCAATATCCTCACGCTTCTCAGATATCATTAACGTTGATGCGAATGATTACAAAAAAGATCCACGAACAGGTGAAATGAGAAGGCAAGCTGTACCATTAAAAGGAGACAAACGTGATCTAATTGACACACTACAGATTGCTATTGGTGCACGAGTGATGCTTACTAGGAATATTGATGTAGAAGATGGACTGGTTAATGGGACTTTTGGCAATGTTGCAAAAATAACAGCTCAAACTCGAGGTGGTGTTCCTGTTGTTCAATGAATTGGTCTTCATCTAGATAATGTGACTGCTGGACAGAAACATCGCAACAAAGCACCTGATGGAGATGACAATATTGTCTATATTGAGAGGTCAGAGGAACCACTAAAAAATAAAGGAACAGTTCGAAGGCAGTTTCCCATGAAACTTGCTTTTGCATGCACAATCCATAAAGTCCAAGGAATGACAACAGATCGTGCTGTCGTATCTCTGAAGCGCATATTTGAATCAGGCATGGCATATGTTGCACTCAGCAGAACAACAACACTCAGCGGACTGCATATTACTGACTTTGATGAAAAGAAAATTTTCTGTGATCCAGAAATAAGTGCCTCCTTGGAGAACATGCCAAAAGCAAACTTTCACAATATTCAACCCATCCTTCATATTGTACAGGATTCAAAAATGAGTTCAGCTCTTAAAATCATTCATCATAACACAGAGGGACTGGAATGTCATATGGATGATTTGAAATGCCACCATGAACTTTTACTGGCTGATGTTTTGTGTCTCACCGAAACACACCTGTCAGGCTCAGCTGTTCCTGCATACCTCCAACTGGATGGGTATACCATGTACAAACGCAACAGACATGCATCCTACACAAACTACGTCCATTTGGCAAATAAGAATGGTGGTGGAGTGGCCATTTATATGAAGAACAGCTTTCAAGTTTCTCCTCTGATGTACATACAGAATGTTACTGACCTGGAATATTTGGTTTTGAAGATAAAAGCCCCCAAACAAGCACTTCTTACAGTGATCTACAGACCACCCAGTTATAATTTAGCAGACTTTTTGGCAAACCTGAATGCCCTCTTGACATCTCTGGAGATCATGGATTTCAAGCCCATTATAGTGTGTGGAGACTTTAATGAAGATCAGCTGTCTCACTGCAACAAACCTATTCTCAATTTGTTTGAAGATAAAGGATACACGCAGCTAATCAGCACCGGGACAACAGAAAACAACACTCTTCTGGATCCTGTGTTCATAAGCGGTGCACACTCAAACGTCCGAGCAGGAGTTCTACAGACATACTACAGCTATCATGATCCTGTGTATTGTGTTTTAGAGTAGATGCATCCCAAAAGCTGCATAGATTTCATTTTGCACTTCTGTAAAATACTGTCATGATTTTAAGAAATAATGCTAATACAAATGCAAATAAATTCAGTGTATATATATTAAAGCTTCACATTTTCTGTCTATTTCTTGTGTGCATGTGTGTGTGTATGTGTTAAATAGGGAATGTGTGTGTGTGTGTCTGTGTGTGTGTGTATGTCTTAAATAGGGAAGGTGTGCGTGCGTGCGTGCGTGTGTGCGCGTTAGATAAAGAATGAATGGAGAGTGAATGCCCTTTCCAAGGATCGCCACCTTGCCGTGGTGGAAAGGCTTGTGTGTTCCAGTGATCCCAAGAGCAAGTCATTCTGCATTCAGAGTATTTGACTCCGGTTTGGCATGCTTTAGGGTGAGGCTCCAGACTAAGTGCGATCCAAATGGGCATTAACGGAATAAAATTATATTTTAAGCATGATTACTTGATTTTGTCTGTCTTGATCATTTTATAACAAATATTGTGTGGCTATCACAAAATTATGAAGTTGCTAGGGTGTTGCTATGTGGTTGCTCAGGTACTCAGGGTACAGGCTCCAGACAAAAAAAATTGGCTCCCATAAGAAAAAAACCGCCAAATTATTATTTATTTTTAATTAAATAATATTATTTTTTTAGGTGCCACATACATTTTAGTTATTTATATATATATATTTACATTTTAACATTTCAATCATATGTTTGTCTCACCTTTTCTTGACTTTATCAGCATTTTAATCAATCTTGTAGATGACTTGGGAACTAAGGTTCACTTAAAGTGGGAACTAAATGTCTTTTCCAACTTGAAATATACAGTCACAAAGAATTGTTCATTACATTTACATTTAGTCATTTAGCAGACGCTTTTATCCAAAGCGACTTACAATTGGGGAGTACATAAAGCGCATTACACAGAATCTGTACCAATATCATGGACCATAAGCATCACTTGGCCACTGAGTGTAATTCGGGCTCCTCACCAATGCATGCTATAAATGTGATGATAGTAATAGTCAGATGATAAATAGAGAGAGTGAGTCAGATAGATAGATTTGAATGAGTTTGAAAGAGTAAAAAATTAAAAGTTTGAAAAGTTTAAAAAAAGTTTAAGAAGCTTGAAACGTTTTAGAAGTTTTTAGTTTGACACTTTTCAGTCTGAAATAGTTTGAAGTTTAACGTAGTTTTAAAAGCTTAAAGTTTGATAGACAGATAGATAGAAAGATATATAGACAGACAGACAGATAGTGACTAGCATGCTGCAAGCATGACTAGCAAGTGACTAGCATGTTGTTAGCATGATTAGCATATTGCTAGCATGTTGATAGCATGTTGCTAGCATGATTAGCATGTTGCTAGCATGATTTTAACATGTTGCTAGCATGATTAGCATGTTGCTAGCATGATTAGCATGTTGCTAGCATGATTAGCATGTTGTTAGCATGCTTAACACGTTACAAGCATTTGCTAGCATGATTCTAGCATGATTAGCATGTTACTAGCCTGTTTCAAGCATGATTTAGATAGAGTGGAAGCTTAAATGAGTTTGAACGGGATAGAAATAGTACATAGAAGGGAAGTCTGATTGAGTCTAATGGGCTTCAGTCTGTTTAGATTTGCATTTTGACAGTTGGAGTTTGAATAGTCTTGGCTCATCTGAACATTCCGTCAGTGTAAGTCTATGGGATTTTTATGATCTTTAATCTTCAGTTTTATGAAAATCATAAGTCTGATCAGTTAGAAAAGATATAGCAACTCGAGTCAGAACAGTCCGAAAACCTAGGCTGAGTTTGGAGTCTGTAGAGTTAAAGCTCTAGGAGGAATTAGAATTGCAAATTTAGTCTCAGAAGAATAATAATAAAGATAAAAAAGTTTGTCGAGACAAACTTTAAGTTGGCTTGAAAAAGCCGGACCAGAAAGTTTGTAATGTTTAAATAAGTTTGGAAAGTTTAAAAAGTTTAAGTTTTAACAGTTTTAAAAGTTTAAGTTTTAACAGTTTTAAAAGTTTTAACAGTTTTAAAAGCTTAAAGTTTGATAGATAGATAGATAGATAGATAGATAGATAGATAGATAGATAGATAGATAGATAGATAGATGGGGTCAGATTATAGATAGATAGATAGATAGATAGATAGATGGGGTCAGATTATAGATAGATAGATAGATAGATAGATAGATAGATAGATAGATAGATGGGGTTGTTAGCATGATTAGCATGTTGCTAGCATGTTGCTAGCGTTATTAGCATGTTGCTAACATTGTTTTAGCATGTTGCTAGCATGATTACCATGTTGCTAGCATGATTAGCAGGTTTGCTAGCATGTTGCTAGCGTTATTAGCATGTTGCTAGCATGATTAACATGTTGCTAGCATGTTGATAGCATGATTAGCATGTTGATAGCATGTTGCTATCATGATTTTAACATGATTAGCATGTTGCTAGCATGATTTTAGCATGTTGCTAGCATGTTGCTAGCATGATTAGCATGTTGCTAGCATGATTTTAGCATGATTAGCATGTTTTGCTAGCATGATTTTAGCATGATTAGCATGATTTTAGCATGTTGCTAGCATGATTTTAACATGTTTAGCATGTTTTTAGCATGTTGCTAGCATGTTTTTAGCATGATTAGCATGTTGCTAGCATTATTTTAGCATGATTAGCATGTTGCTAGCATTATTTTAGCATGATTAGCATGTTGCTAGCATGTTGCTAACATGATTTTAGCATGATTAGCATGTTGTTAGCATGTTGCTAGCATGATTAGCATGTTGCAGCATGATTAGCATGATGCTAGCATGTTGCTAACATGATTTTAGAATGATTAGCATGTTGTTAGCATGATTAGCATGTTGCTAGCATGTTGCTAACATGTTTTTAGCATGATTAGCATGTTGCTAGCATGATTTTAGCATGATTAGCATGTTGCTAGCATGATTTTAGCATGATTAGCATGTTTTGCTAGCATGATTTTAGCATTATTAGCATGATTTTTGCATGTTGCTAGCATGATTTTAGCATGATTAGCATGATTTTTTAGCATGTTGCTAGCATGATTTTAACATGTTTAGCATGTTGCTAGCATGTTTTTAGCATGATTAGCATGTTGCTAGCATTATTTTAGCATGATTAGCATGTTGCTAGCATGATTTTAGCATGATTAGCATGTTGCTAGCATGATTTTAGCATGATTAGCATGTTGCTAGCATGATTAGCATGTTGCTAGCATGATTTTATCATGATTAGCATGTTGCTAGCATGTTGCTAGCATTATTTTAGCATGATTAGCATGTTGCTAGCATGTTGCTAGCTTGATTAGCATGTTTGCTAGCATGATTTTATCATGATTAGCATGTTGCTAGCATGTTGCTAGCATTATTTTAGCATGATTAGCATGTTGCTAGCATGTTGCTAGCTTGATTAGCATGTTTGCTAGCATGATTAGCATGTTGCTAGCATTATTTTAACATTATTAGCATTTTGCTAGCATGATTTTAGCATGATTAGCATGTTTTTAGCATGTTGCTAGCATTATTTTAGCATGATTAGCATGTTGCTAACATGATTTTAACATGATTAGCATGTTTGCTAGCATGTTGCTAGCGTTATTAGCATGATTTTAGCATGTTGCTAGCATAATTAGCATGTTGCTAGCATTTTGTTAGCGTGATTAGCATGTTGCTAGCATGTTGCTAGCATGATTAGCATGTTTGCTAGCATTTTGCTACCATGATTTTAGCATGATTCGCATGTTGCTACTGTGATTAGCATGTTTCTAGCGTGATTAGCATGTTGTTAGCATGATTAGCATGTTGCTAGCATGTTGCTAGCATGATTAGCATGTTGCTAGCATGTTGCTAGCGTGATTAGCATGTTGCTAGCATGATTTTAGCATGTTGCTAGCGTGATTAGCATATTGCTAGCGTGATTAGCATGTGACTAGCATGTTGCTAGCATGATTAGCATGTTGCTAGCATGATTTTAGTGTGTTGCTAGCGTGATTAGCATGTTTTGCTAGCATGATTAGCATGTTTCTAGCGTGATTAGCATGTGACTAGCATGTTGCTAGCATGATTAGCATGTTGGTAGCATGTTGCTAGCATGATTTTAGCATGATTAGCATGTTGCTAGCTTGATTAGCATGTTTGCTAGCATGATTTTAGCATGATAAGCATGTTGCTAACATGTCGCTAGCATTATTAGCATGTTGCTAGCATGATTTTAACATGATTAGCATGTTGCTAGCATGTTGCTAGCATGATTAGCATGTTGCTAGCATGTTGTTAGCGTGATTAGCATGTTGCTAGCATGTTGCTAGCATGATTTTAGCATGTTGCTAGCATGATTAGCATGTTGCTAGCATGTTGCTAGCGTGATTAGCATGTTGTTAGCATGTTGCTAGCATGATTAGCATGTTGTTAGCATGTTTCTAGCGTGATTGGCATGTTGCTAGCATGTTGCTAGCATTATTTTAGCATGTTGCTAGCGTGATTAGCATGTTGCTAGCGTGATTAGCATGTTGGTAGCATGTTGTTAGCATGATTAGCATGTTGCTAGCATGTTGCTAGCGTGATTAGCATGTTACTAGCATGTTGCTAGCATGATTTTAGCATGTTGTTAGCATGATTAGCATGTTGCTAGCATGTTGGTAGCGTGATTAACATGTTGTTAGCATGTTGCTAGCATGATTAGCATGTTGTTAGCATGTTGCTAGCATGATTAGCATGTTGCTAGCATGATTTTAGCATGATTATCATGTTGCTAGCATGTTGCTAGCATGTTGCTAGCGTGATTAGCATGTTGGTAGCATGTTGCTAGCATGATTTTAGCATGATTAGCATGTTGCTAGCGTGATTAGCATGTTGCTAGCATGTTGCTAGCATGATTTTAGCATGTTGTTAGCATGATTAGCATGTTTCTAGCATGTTGCTAGCGTGATTAACATGTTGTTAGCATGTTGCTAGCATGATTAGCATGTTGCTAGCATGATTTTAGCATGATTAGCATGTTGCTAGCGTGATTAGCATGTTTCTAGCATTATTTTAGCATGTTGCTAGCGTGATTAGCATGTTGCTAACGTAATTAGCATGTGACTAGCATGTTGCTAGCATGATTAGCATGTTGCTAGCATGTTGCTAGCATGATTTTAGCATGTTGCTGGCGTGATTAGCATGTCGCTAGCATTATTAGCATGTTGCTAGCATGATTTTAACATGATTAGCATGTTGCTAGCATGTTGCTAGCATGATTAGCATGTTGCTAGCATGTTGTTAGCGTGATTAGCATGTTGCTAGCATGTTGCTAGCATGATTTTAGCATGTTGCTAGCATGATTAGCATGTTGCTAGCATGTTGCTAGCGTGATTAGCATGTTGTTAGCATGTTGCTAGCATGATTAGCATGTTGTTAGCATGTTGCTAGCGTGATTGGCATGTTGCTAGCATGTTGCTAGCATTATTTTAGCATGTTGCTAGCGTGATTAGCATGTTGCTAGCGTGATTAGCATGTTGGTAGCATGTTGTTAGCATGATTAGCATGTTGCTAGCATGTTGCTAGCGTGATTAGCATGTTACTAGCATGTTGCTAGCATGATTTTAGCATGTTGTTAGCATGATTAGCATGTTGCTAGCATGTTGGTAGCGTGATTAACATGTTGTTAGCATGTTGCTAGCATGATTAGCATGTTGTTAGCATGTTGCTAGCATGATTTTAGCATGATTATCATGTTGCTAGCATGTTGCTAGCATGTTGCTAGCATGATTAGCATGTTGGTAGCATGTTGCTAGCATGATTTTAGCATGATTAGCATGTTGCTAGCGTGATTAGCATGCTGCTAGCATGTTGCTAGCATGATTTTAGCATGTTGTTAGCATGATTAGCATGTTGCTAGCATGTTGCTAGCGTGATTAACATGTTGTTAGCATGTTGCTAGCATGATTAGCATGTTGCTAGCATGATTTTAGCATGATTAGCATGTTGCTAGCGTGATTAGCATGTTTCTAGCATTATTTTAGCATGTTGCTAGCGTGATTAGCATGTTGCTAACGTAATTAGCATGTGACTAGCATGTTGCTAGCATGATTAGCATGTTGCTAGCATGTTGCTAGCATGATTTTAGCATGTTGCTGGCGTGATTAGCATGTTGCTAGCATGATTAGCATGTGACTAGCATGTTTGCTAGCATCATTAGCATGTTGCTAACATGTTTCTAGCGTGATTAGCATGTTGCTAGCATGATTAGCATGTGACTAGCATGTTTGCTAGCATCATTAGCATGTTGCTAGCATGATTTTAGCATGATTAGCATGTTTGCTAGCTTGATTGGCATGTTGCTAGCATGATTTTAGCATGATTAGCATGTTGCTAGCATGTCGCTAGCATGATTAGCAAGTTGCTAGCATGATTTTAGCATGATTAGAATGTTGCCAGCGTGATTAGCATGTTGCTAGCATGTTGCTAGCGTGATTAGCATGTTGCTAGCATGTTGCTAGCATGATTAGCATGTTGCTAGCATGATTTTAGCATGATTAGCATGATTTTAGCATGTTTCTAGCATGATTAGCATGTTGCTAACATGATTTTAGAATGATTAGCATGTTGCTAGCATGATTTTAGCATGATTAGCATGTTGCTAGCATGTCGCTAGCGTGATTAGCATGTTGCTAGCATGTTGCTAGCATGATTTTAGCATGATTAGCATGTTGCTAGCATGTTTCTAGCATGATTAGCATGTTGTTAGCATGTTGTTAGCATGATTAGCATGTTGCTAACATGATTTTAGAATGATTAGCATGTTGCTAGCATGTTGCTAGCATGATTAGCATGTTGCTAGCATTATTTTAGCATGATTAACATTTGTTAGCATGATTTTAGCATAATTAGCATGTTTGCTAGCATGTTGGTAGCATGATTAGCATGTTGCTAGCATGATTCTAGCATTATTAGCATGTTGCTAGCATGATTTTAGCATGATTAGCATGTTGTTAGCATGTTGCTACCATGATTTTAGCATGATTAGCATGTTGCTAGCATGTTGCTAACATGATTTTAGCATGATTAGCATGTTGCTAACATGATTTTAGCATGATTAGAATGTTTGCTAGCATGTTGCTAGCCTGTTGCTAGCATGAATTTAGAATGATTAGCATGTTGCTAGCATGTTGCTAGCATGATTAGCATGTTGCTAGCATTATTTTAGCATGATTAGCATTTGTTAGCATGTAGCTAATAGAAATAGTACATAAAAGGGAAGTCTGATTGAGTCTAATGGGCTTCAGTCTGTTTAGATTTGAATTTTAAATAAAGTTTGAATTGTGAGTTTGAATTGTCTTGGCTCATCTGAACACTCCGTCAGTGTAAGTCTATGGGATTTTTATCATCTTTAATCTTCAGTTTTATGAAAATCATAAGTCTGATCAGTTAGAAAAGATATAGCATATCGAGTCAGAACAGTCTGAAGACCTGGGCTGAGTTTGGAGTCTGTAGAGTTAAAGCTCTAGGAGGAGATAGAATTGCAAATTTAGTCTCAGAAGAATAATAATAATAACTAGATGAAAAAGTTTGTGAACAAACTTTGAAGTTGGCTTGAGAAAGTCTGACCTTTTATTGATTAGCATGTTGCTAGCATGATTAGCATGTTGCTAGCATGTTTCAAGCATGATTAGCATGTTTCAAGCATGATTTAGATAGATTAGAAATAGTATTAGATAGAGTGGAAGCTTAAATTAGTTTGAATGGGATAGAAATAGTACATAGAAGGGAAGTCTGATTGAGTCTAATGGCTTCAGTCTGTTTAGATTTGAATTCTGACAGTTGGAGTTTGAATAGTCTTGGCTCATCTGAACATTCCGTCAGTGTAAGTCTATGGGATTTTTATGATTTTTAATCTTCAGTTTTATGAAAATCATAAGTCTGATCAGTTAGAAAATATATAGCAACGCGAGTCAGAACAGTCTGAAGACCTGGGCTGAGTTTGGAGTCTGTAGAGTTAAATCTCTAGGAGGAGATAGAATTGCAAATTTGTAGGTTAGGATTTCAGTAAGTTGGCTTTCACAAGCCAACTTAACTAGATGAAAAAGTTTGTGAACAAACTTTGAAGTTGGCTTGAGAAAGTCTGACCAGAAAGTTTTAAAAAGTTTAAAAAAGTTTGGAAAGTTTCAAAAAGTTTAAGTTTTAAAAGTTTAAGTTTGAATAGTTTTAAAAGTTTAAGTTTTAATAGTTTTAAAAGTTGCTAGCATGTTGCTAACATGATTTTAGCATGATTATCATGTTGCTAGCATGTTTCTAGCATGTTTCTAGCATGATTAGCATGTTGCTAGCATGTTGCTAGCATATTGCTAGCATTATTTTAGCATGATTAGCATGTTGTTAGCATGTTGCTAGCATGTTGCTAACATGATTAGCATGTTGCTAGCATTATTAGCATGTTACTAGCATGTTGCTAGCGTTATTAGCATGTTGCTAACGTTATTAGCATGTTGCTAGCATGTTGCTAGCGTGATTTTAGCATTATTAGCATGTTGCTAGCATGTTGCTAGCGTGATTAGCATATTGTTAGCATGTTGCTAGCATGATTAGCATGTTGTTAGCATGTTGCTAGCATGTTTTCAGCATGATTAACATGTTGCTAGCATGTTTT
Organism: Oxygymnocypris stewartii; assembly: GCA_003573665.1. Lineage (NCBI taxonomy): Eukaryota > Metazoa > Chordata > Actinopteri > Cypriniformes > Cyprinidae > Oxygymnocypris > Oxygymnocypris stewartii. The sequence continues at coordinate 58,570 of QVTF01013678.1, read as the reverse complement.
TAGCATGATTAGCATGTTGCTAGCATGATTTAGATAGATTAGAAATAGTATTAGATAGAGTGGAAGCTTAAATTAGTTTGAATGTGATAGAAATAGTACATAGAAGGGAAGTCTGATTGAGTCTAATGGGCTTCAGTCTGTTTAGATTTGAATTTTTGACAGTTGGAGTTTGAACAGTCTTGGCTCATCTGAACATTCCGTCAATGTATGTCTATGGGATTTTTATGATTTTTAATCTTCAGTTTTATGAAAATCATAAGTCTGATCAGTTAGAAAAGATATAGCAACGCGAGTCAGAATAGTTCGGAGATATGGTGCGAGTTTGGAGTCTGTAGAGTTAAAGCTCTAGGAGGAGATAGAATTGCAAATTTAGTCTCAGAAGATTAATAATAACTAGATGAAAAAGTTTGTGAACAAACTTTGAAGTTGGCTTGAGAAAGTCTGACCAGAAAGTTTTAAAAAGTTTAAAAAAGTTTGGAAAGTTTAAAAAAGTTTAAGTTTTAAAAGTTTAAGTTTGAATAGTTTTAAAAGTTTAAGTTTTAATAGTTTTAAAAGTTGCTAGCATGTTGATAGCATGTTGCTAACATGATTTTAGCATGATTATCATGTTGCTAGCATGTTTCTAGCATGTTTCTAGCATGATTAGCATGTTGCTAGCATGTTGCTAGCATATTGCTAGCATTATTTTAGCATGATTAGCATGTTGTTAGCATGTTGCTAGCATGTTGCTAACATGATTAGCATGTTGCTAGCATTATTAGCATGTTACTAGCATGTTGCTAGCGTTATTAGCATGTTGCTAGCATGTTGCTAGCGTGATTTTAGCATTATTAGCATGTTGCTAGCATGTTGCTAGCGTGATTAGCATATTGTTAGCATGTTGCTAGCATGATTAGCATGTTGTTAGCATGTTGCTAGCATGTTTTCAGCATGATTAACATGTTGCTAGCATGTTTTTAGCATGATTAGCATGTTGCTAGCATGATTTAGATAGATTAGAAATAGTATTAGATAGAGTGGAAGCTTAAATTAGTTTGAATGTGATAGAAATAGTACATAGAAGGGAAGTCTGATTGAGTCTAATGGGCTTCAGTCTGTTTAGATTTGAATTTTTGACAGTTGGAGTTTGAACAGTCTTGGCTCATCTGAACATTCCGTCAATGTATGTCTATGGGATTTTTATGATTTTTAATCTTCAGTTTTATGAAAATCATAAGTCTGATCAGTTAGAAAAGATATAGCAACGCGAGTCAGAATAGTTCGGAGATATGGTGCGAGTTTGGAGTCTGTAGAGTTAAAGCTCTAGGAGGAGATAGAATTGCAAATTTAGTCTCAGAAGATTAATAATAACTAGATGAAAAAGTTTGTGAACAAACTTTGAAGTTGGCTTGAGAAAGTCTGACCAGAAAGTTTTAAAAAGTTTAAAAAAGTTTGGAAAGTTTAAAAAAGTTTAAGTTTTAAAAGTTTAAGTTTGAATAGTTTTAAAAGTTTAAGTTTTAATAGTTTTAAAAGTTGCTAGCATGTTGATAGCATGTTGCTAACATGATTTTAGCATGATTATCATGTTGCTAGCATGTTTCTAGCATGTTTCTAGCATGATTAGCATGTTGCTAGCATGTTGCTAGCATATTGCTAGCATTATTTTAGCATGATTAGCATGTTGTTAGCATGTTGCTAGCATGTTGCTAACATGATTAGCATGTTGCTAGCATTATTAGCATGTTACTAGCATGTTGCTAGCGTTATTAGCATGTTGCTAGCATGTTGCTAGCGTGATTTTAGCATTATTAGCATGTTGCTAGCATGTTGCTAGCGTGATTAGCATATTGTTAGCATGTTGCTAGCATGATTAGCATGTTGTTAGCATGTTGCTAGCATGTTTTCAGCATGATTAACATGTTGCTAGCATGTTTTTAGCATGATTAGCATGTTGCTAGCATGATTTAGATAGATTAGAAATAGTATTAGATAGAGTGGAAGCTTAAATTAGTTTGAATGTGATAGAAATAGTACATAGAAGGGAAGTCTGATTGAGTCTAATGGGCTTCAGTCTGTTTAGATTTGAATTTTTGACAGTTGGAGTTTGAACAGTCTTGGCTCATCTGAACATTCCGTCAATGTATGTCTATGGGATTTTTATGATTTTTAATCTTCAGTTTTATGAAAATCATAAGTCTGATCAGTTAGAAAAGATATAGCAACGCGAGTCAGAATAGTTCGGAGATATGGTGCGAGTTTCGAGTTTGTAGAGTTAAAGCTCTAGGAGGAGATAGAATTGCACATTTAGTCTCAGAAGATTAATAATAATAATAATAATAATAACTAGATGAAAAAGTTTGTGAACAAACTTTGAAGTTGGCTTGAGAAAGTCTGACCAGAAAGTTTTAAAAAGTTTAAAAAATTTTGGAAAGTTTAAAAAAGTTTAAGTTTTAAAAGTTTAAGTTTGAATAGTTTTAAAAGTTTAAGTTTTAATAGTTTTAAAAGTTGCTATCATGTTGATAGCATGTTGCTAACATGATTTTAGCATGATTATCATGTTGCTAGCATGTTTTCTAGCATGTTTCTAGCATGATTAGCATGTTGCTAGCATGTTGCTAGCATATTGCTAGCATTATTTTAGCATGATTAGCATGTTGTTAGCATGTTGCTAACATGATTAGCATGTTGCTAGCATTATTAGCATGTTACTAGCATGTTGCTAGCGTTATTAGCATGTTGCTAGCATGTTGCTAGCGTGATTAGCATATTGTTAGCATGTTGCTAGCATGATTAGCATGTTGTTAGCATGTTGCTAGCATGTCTTCAGCATGATTAACATGTTGCTAGCATGTTTTTAGCATGATTAGCATGTTGCTAGCATGATTTAGATAGATTAGAAATAGTATTAGATAGAGTGGAAGCTTAAATTAGTTTGAATGTGATAGAAATAGTACATAGAAGGGAAGTCTGATTGAGTCTAATGGCTTCAGTCTGTTTAGATTTGAATTTTTGACAGTTGGAGTTTGAACAGTCTTGGCTCATCTGAACATTCCGTCAATGTATGTCTATGGGATTTTTATGATTTTTAATCTTCAGTTTTATGAAAATCATAAGTCTGATCAGTTAGAAAAGATATAGCAACGCGAGTCAGAATAGTTCGGAGATATGGTGCGAGTTTCGAGTTTGTAGAGTTAAAGCTCTAGGAGGAGATAGAATTGCAAATTTAGTCTCAGAAGATTAATAATAACTAGATGAAAAAGTTTGTGAACAAACTTTGAAGTTGGCTTGAGAAAGTCTGACCAGAAAGTTTTAAAAAGTTTAAAAAAGTTTGGAAAGTTTAAAAAAGTTTAAGTTTTAAAAGTTTAAGTTTGAATAGTTTTAAAAGTTTAAGTTTTAATAGTTTTAAAAGTTGCTAGCATGTTGATAGCATGTTGCTAACATGATTTTAGCATGATTATCATGTTGCTAGCATGTTTCTAGCATGATTAGCATGTTGTTAGCATGTTGCTAGCATGTTGCTAACATGATTAGCATGTTGCTAGCATTATTAGCATGTTACTAGCATGTTGCTAGCGTTATTAGCATGTTGCTAGCATGTTGCTAGCGTGATTTTAGCATTATTAGCATGTTGCTAGCATGTTGCTAGCGTGATTAGCATATTGTTAGCATGTTGCTGAGTCTGATTGAGTCTAATGGGCTTCAGTCTGTTTAGATTTGAATTTTGACAGTTGGAGTTTGAACAGTCTTGGCTCATCTGAACATTCCGTCAATGTATGTCTATGGGATTTTTATGATTTTTAATCTTCAGTTTTATGAAAATCATAAGTCTGATCAGTTAGAAAAGATATAGCAACGCGAGTCAGAATAGTTCGGAGATATGGTGCGAGTTTCGAGTTTGTAGAGTTAAAGCTCTAGGAGGAGATAGAATTGCAAATTTAGTCTCAGAAGAATAATAATAATAAGAAGTTTAAATAGGATTTCAGTAAGTTGGCTTTCACAAGCCAACTTAATAATAATAAGTTTAAATAGAATATCAGTAAGTTGGCTTTCACAAGCCAACTTAATAAGAAGTTTAAATAGAATATCAGTAAGTTGGCTTTCACAAGCCAACTTAATAACTAGATAAAAAAGTTTGTGAACAAACTTTAAGTTGGCTTGCGAAAGCCGGACCAGAAAGTTAAAAAGTTTGGAAAGTTTAAGTTTTAAAAGTTTTATAAGTTTTAAAAGTTTAAGTTTTAATAGTTAAAAAAGTTTAAGTTTTATTAGTTTTATAAGTTTAAGTTTTAAAAGTTTTATAAGTTTAAGTTTTAAAAGTTTTATAAGTTTAAGTTTTAAAAGTTTTATAAGTTTTAAAAGTTTAAGTTTTAATAGTTAAAAAAGTTCAAGTTTTAAAAGTTTAAGTTTTATTAGTTTTATAAGTTTAAGTTTTAAAAGTTTTAGTTTTAAAAGTTTTAAAAGTTTAAGTTTTAAAAGTAGCGAATAAGTTAGGCTAGCATGATTAGCCTGTTGCTAGCATGATTTTAGCATGATTAGCATGCTGCTAGCATGTTGCTAGCATGATTTTAGCATGATTAGCATGTTGCTAGCATTTTGCTAGTGTAATTTTAGCATGATTACCATGTTTATTTTATGTTGCTAGCATGATTAGCATGTTGCTAGCATGTTGCTACCATTATTAGCATGTTACTAGCATGTCGGTAGCATGATTAGCATGTTGCTAGCATGTCGCTAGCATGATTAGCATGTTGTTAGCATTTCGCTAGCATGATTAGCATGTTGCTAGCATGTCACTAGCGTGATTTTAGCATGATTAGCATGTTTGTTAACATGTTGCTAGCGTATTGCTAGCATGATTAGCATTTTGCTAGCATGTTTAGCATGTTGCTAGCTTGATTAGCATGTCGCTAGCATGATTTTAGCATGGTTAGCATGTTGCTAGCATGTTGCTAGCATGATTAGCATGTTGCTAGCATGTTGCTAGGCTGATTTTAGCATGATTAGCATATTGCTAGCATGTTTGCTAGCATTATTAGCATGTTGCTAGCATGTCGCTAGCATGATTTTAGCATGATTAACATGTTGCTAGCATGTTGCTAGCATGATTAGCATGTGACTAGCATGTTGCTAGCGTGATTTTAGCATGATTAGCATGTTGCTAGCATGTTTTTAGCATGATTAGCATGTTGCTAGTATATTGATAGCATGATTAGCATGTTGCTAGCGTGATTTTAACATGATTTGCATGTTGCTAGCATTTTGCTAGCGTGATTTTAGCATGATTAGCATGTTGTTAGTATATTGCTAGCATGATTAGCATGTTGCTAGCGTGATTTTAGCATGATTTGCATGTTGCTAGCATTTTGCTAGCGTGATTTTAGCATGATTAGCATGTTGCTAGCATTTTGCTAGCATGATTTTAGCATGATTAGCATGTTGCTAGCAAGTTTTTAGCATGATTAGCATGTTGCTAGCATGTTGTTAGCATAATTAGCATGTTGCTAGCATGATTTTAGCATGATTAGCATGTTGCCAGCATGATTAGCAAGTGACTAGCATGTTGCTAGCATAGATGTTGTAGTTTAAACCTATATGCTATTTGTAGTTTATTTGTAGTTAAACCATTGTAGTTTAAACCTATATGCTATTTCATGGGCCTTCCCCTCACCATGTAAGTCTATGGGACAATTTTGGGGGGCTCTTGCGCCCCAGGGGTAAAACTTATACCCCACTGCGGGGTATGATCTCGCTCAGCTTGATAGCCTCTTCAAATGTTGTGATTCACAAGTTTCTAAGAAATTCTCGCTCTGCGCTACAACCCGTCGAAGTTTGCCGCCATGTATTGTCGATGCGTTTTTTTGCGCGGTTTTTCGCTAATTGTACGATTAGCATAAACCCGATCGCTTAGAAAAGATATAGCAACTCGAGTCAGAATACTTCGGAGATATGTTGCGAGTTTCGAGTTTGTAGAGTTAAAGCTCTAGGAGGAGTAGCAGTTGCAAATTTAGTCTCGTAAGAATAATAATAATAACTAGATGAAAAAGTTTGTGAACAAACTTTGAAGTTGGCTTGAGAAAGTCTGACCAGAAAGTTTTAAAAAGTTTGGAAAGTTTAAAAAAATTTAAGTTTTAAAAGTTTAAGTTTGAATAGTTTTAAAAGTTTAAGTTTTAATAGTTTTAAAAGTTGCTAGCATGTTGATAGCATGTTGCTAACATGATTTTAGCATATTGCTAGCATTATTTTAGCATGCTTAGCATGTTGTTAGCATGTTGCTAGCATGTTGCTAACATGATTAGCATGTTGCTAGCATTATTAGCATGTTATTAGCATGTTGCTAGCGTTATTAGCATGTTGCTAGCATGTTGCTAGCGTGATTTTAGCATTATTAGCATGTTGCTAGCATGTTGCTAACGTGATTAGCATATTGTTAGCATGTTGCTAGCATGATTAGCATGTTTTCAGCATGATTAACATGTTGCTAGCATGTTTTTAGCATGATTAGCATGTTGCTAGCATGATTTAGATAGATTAGAAATAGTATTAGATAGAGTGGAAGCTTAAATTAGTTTGAATGTTTTATTCATTCTAGCATGTTGCAAGCGTGATTAGCATGTTGCTAGCATGTTGCTAACATGATTTTAGCATTTTGCTAGCGTGATTAGCATGTTGCTAATGTGATTTGCATGTGACTAGCATTTTACTAGCATGATTAGCATGTTGCTAGCATGATTAGCATGTGACTAGCATGTTGCTAGCATCATTAGCATGTTGCTAGCATGATTTTAGCATGATTAGCATGTTTACTAGCTTGATTAGCATGTTGCTAGCATGATTTTAGCATTATTAGCATGTTGCTAGCATGTCGCTAACATGATTAGCATGTTGCTAGCATGTTTTTAGCGTGATTAGCATGTTGCTAGCATGTTGTTAACATGATTAGCATGTTGCTAGCATGATTTTAACATGATTAGCATGTTGCTAGCATTTTGCTAACGTGATTAGCATGTTGCTAGCATGTTTTTAGCATGATTAGCATGTTGCTAGCATGTTGCTAGCATGTTGCTAGCGTGATTAGCATGTTGCTAGCATGATTTTAGCATGATTAGCATGTTGCTAGCATGTTGCTAGCGTGATTAGCATGTTGCTAGCATGTTGCTAGCATGATTTTATCATGATTAGCATGTTGCTAGCATGTTGCTAGCGTGATTAGCATGTTGCTAGCATGTTTTTAGCATTTTGCTAGCATGTTGCTAGCATGTTGCTAGCGTGATTAGCATGTTGCTAGCATGATTTTAGCATGATTAGCATGTTGCTAGCATGTTGCTAGCGTGATTAGCATGTTTGCTAGCATGTTTTTAGCATGATTAGCATTTTGCTAGCATGTTGCTAGCGTGATTAGCATGTTGCTGGCATGTTGCTAGCATGATTAGCATGTTGCTAGCATGTTGCTAGCATGTTGCTAGCGTGATTAGCATGTTGCTAGCATGTTGCTAGCATGATTTTAGCATGATTAGCATGTTTGCTAGCGTGATTAGCATGTTGCTAGCATGTTGCTAGCATGATTTTAACATGATTAGCATGTTGCTAGCATGTTGCTAGCGTGATTAGCATGTTGTTAGCATGTTGCTAGCATGATTAGCATGTTGCTAGCATGTTTCTAGCATGATTTTAGCATGATTAACATGTTGCTAGCATGATTAGCATGTTGCTAGCATGTTGCTAGCATGATTTTAGCATGATTAGCATGTTGCTAGCATGTTGCTAGCGTGATTAGCATGTTGCTAGCATGATTTTATTATGATTAGCATGTTGCTAGCATGTTGCTAGCGTGATTAGCATGTTGTTAGCATGTTGCTAGCATGATTAGCATGTTGCTAGCATGTTTCTAGCATGATTTTAGCATGATTAACATGTTGCTAGCATTATTAGCATGTTGCTAGCATGTTGCTAGCATGATTTTAGCATGATTAGCATGTTGCTAGCATGTTGCTAGCGTGATTAGCATGTTGCTAGCATGATTTTATTATGATTAGCATGTTGCTAGCATGTTGCTAGCGTGATTAGCATGTTGCTAGCATGTTGCTAGCATGATTTTAGCATGATTAGCATGTTGCTAGCATGTTGCTAGCGTGATTAGCATGTTGCTAGCATGATTTTAGCATGATTAGCATGTTGCTAGCATGTTGCTAGCGTGATTAGCATGTTGCTAGCATGTTGCTAGCATGTTTTTAGCATAATTAGCACGTTTTTAGCATAATTAGCATGTTTGCTAGCATGTTTTTAGCATGATTAGCATGTTGCTAGTATGTTTTTAGCATAATTAGCATGTTGCTAGCATGATTTTAGCATGATTAGCATGTTGCTAGCATGTTGCCAGCATGATTAGCAAGTGACTAGCATGTTGCTAGCATAGATGTTGTAGTTTAAACCTATATGCTATTTGTAGTTTATTTGTAGTTTCAACCTATATGCTATTTCATGGGCCGTCCCCTCACCATGTAAGTCTATGGGACAATTTTGGGGGGCTCTTGCGCCCCAGGGGTAAAACTTATACCCCACTGCGGGGTATGATCTCGCTCAGCTTGATAGCCTCTTCAAATGTTGTGATTCACAAGTTTCTACGAAATTCTCGCTCTGCGCTACAACCCGTCGAAGTTTGCCGCCATGCATTGTCAATGCGTTTTTTTGCGCGGTTTTTCGCTAATTGTACGATTAGCATAAACCTGATCGCTTAGAAAAGATATAGCAACTCGAGTCAGAATAGTTCGGAGATATGTTGCGAGTTTCGAGTTTGTAGAGTTAAAGCTCTAGGAGGAGTAGCAGTTGCAAATTTAGTCTCGTAAGAATAATAATAAGTTTAAATAGAATATCAGTAAGTTGGCTTTCCCAAGCCAACTTAATAATAAGAATAAGTTTAAATAGAATATCAGTAAGTTGGCTTTCACAAGCCAACTTAATAATAACTAGATGAAAAAGTTTGTGAACAAACTTTGAAGTTGGCTTGAGAAAGTCTGACCAGAAAGTTTTAAAAAGTTTAAAAAAGTTTGGAAAGTTTAAAAAAGTTTAAGTTTTAAAAGTTTAAGTTTGAATAGTTTTAAAAGTTTAAGTTTTAATAGTTTTAAAAGTTGCTATCATGTTGATAGCATGTTGCTAACATGATTTTAGCATGATTATCATGTTGCTAGCATGTTTCTAGCATGTTTCTAGCATGATTAGCATGTTGCTAGCATGTTGCTAGCATGTTGCTAGCATATTGCTAGCATTATTTTAGCATGATTAGCATGTTGCTAGCATGTTGCTAACATGATTAGCATGTTGCTAGCATTATTAGCATGTTACTAGCATGTTGCTAGCGTTATTAGCATGTTGCTAGCGTTATTAGCATGTTGCTAGCATGTTGCTAGCGTGATTTTAGCATTATTAGCATGTTGCTAGCATGTTGCTAGCGTGATTAGCATATTGTTAGCATGTTGCTAGCATGATTAGCATGTTGTTAGCATGTTGCTAGCATGTTTTCAGCATGATTAACATGTTGCTAGCATGTTTTTAGCATGATTAGCATGTTGCTAGCATGATTTAGATAGATTAGAAATAGTATTAGATAGAGTGGAAGCTTAAATTAGTTTGAATGTGATAGAAATAGTACATAGAAGGGAAGTCTGATTGAGTCTAATGGCTTCAGTCTGTTTAGATTTGAATTTTTGACAGTTGGAGTTTGAACAGTCTTGGCTCATCTGAACATTCCGTCAATGTATGTCTATGGGATTTTTATGATTTTTAATCTTCAGTTTTATGAAAATCATAAGTCTGATCAGTTAGAAAAGATATAGCAACGCGAGTCAGAATAGTTCGGAGATATGGTGCGAGTTTCGAGTTTGTAGAGTTAAAGCTCTAGGAGGAGATAGAATTGCAAATTTAGTCTCAGAAGATTAATAATAATAATAATAACTAGATAAAAAAGTTTGTGAACAAACTTTAAGTTGGCTTGCGAAAGCCGGACCAGAAAGTTTTAAAAAGTTTGGAAAGTTTTAAAAAGTTTGGAAAGTTTTAAAAAGTTTAAAAAGTTTTATAAGTTTTAAAAGTTTAAGTTTTAATAGTTAAAATAGTTTAAGTTTTACAAGTTTAAGTTTTATTAGTTTTATAAGTTTAAGTTTTAAAAGTTTAAGTTTTAATAGTTTAAAAAGTTTAAGTTTTAATAGTTTTAAAAGTTTTAAAAGTTTAAGTTTTAAAAGTAGCGAATAAGTTAGGCTAGCATGATTAGCCTTTTGCTAGCATGATTAGCATGTTGTTAGCATGTTGATAGCATGTTTGCTAGCATGTTTTTAGCATTATTAGCATGTTGTTAGCATGTTGCTAGCATGTTGATAGCATGTTTGCTAGCATGTTTTTAGCATTATTAGCATGTTGTTAGCATGTTGCTAGCGTGATTAGCATGTTGCTAGCATGTTGCTAGCATGATTAGCATGTTGCTAGCATGTTGCTACCGTGATTAGCATGTTGCTAGCATGTTGCTAGCATGATTAGCATGTTGCTAGCATGTTGCTAGCATGATTAGCATGTTGCTAGCATGTTGCTAGCATGATTAGCATGTTGCTAGCATGATTTTAGCATGATTAGCATGTTGCTAGCATGTTGCTAGCGTGATTAGCATGTTGCTAGCTTGTTTTTAGCATGATTAGCATGTTGCTAGCATGTTTGCTAGCGTGATTAGCATGTTGCTACCATGATTTTAGCATGATTAGCATGTTGCTAGCATGTTGCTAGCGTGATTAGCATGTTGTTAGCATGTTGCTAGCATGATTAGCATGTTGCTAGCATGTTTCTAGCATGATTTTAGCATGATTAACATGTTGCTAGCATGATTAGCATGTTGCTAGCATGTTGCTAGCATGATTTTAGCATGATTAGCATGTTGCTAGCATGTTGCTAGCGTGATTAGCATGTTGCTAGCATGATTTTATTATGATTAGCATGTTGCTAGCATGTTGCTAGCGTGATTAGCATGTTGTTAGCATGTTGCTAGCATGATTAGCATGTTGCTAGCATGTTTCTAGCATGATTTTAGCATGATTAACATGTTGCTAGCATGATTAGCATGTTGCTAGCATGTTGCTAGCATGATTTTAGCATGATTAGCATGTTGCTAGCATGTTGCTAGCGTGATTAGCATGTTGCTAGCATGATTTTATTATGATTAGCATGTTGCTAGCATGTTGCTAGCGTGATTAGCATGTTGCTAGCATGTTGCTAGCATGATTTTAGCATGATTAGCATGTTGCTAGCATGTTGCTAGCGTGATTAGCATGTTGCTAGCATGATTTTAGCATGATTAGCATGTTGCTAGCATGTTGCTAGCGTGATTAGCATGTTGCTAGCATGTTGCTAGCATGTTTTTAGCATAATTAGCACGTTTTTAGCATAATTAGCATGTTTGCTAGCATGTTTTTAGCATGATTAGCATGTTGCTAGTATGTTTTTAGCATAATTAGCATGTTGCTAGCATGATTTTAGCATGATTAGCATGTTGCTAGCATGTTGCCAGCATGATTAGCAAGTGACTAGCATGTTGCTAGCATAGATGTTGTAGTTTAAACCTATATGCTATTTGTAGTTTATTTGTAGTTTCAACCTATATGCTATTTCATGGGCCGTCCCCTCACCATGTAAGTCTATGGGACAATTTTGGGGGGCTCTTGCGCCCCAGGGGTAAAACTTATACCCCACTGCGGGGTATGATCTCGCTCAGCTTGATAGCCTCTTCAAATGTTGTGATTCACAAGTTTCTACGAAATTCTCGCTCTGCGCTACAACCCGTCGAAGTTTGCCGCCATGCATTGTCAATGCGTTTTTTTGCGCGGTTTTTCGCTAATTGTACGATTAGCATAAACCTGATCGCTTAGAAAAGATATAGCAACTCGAGTCAGAATAGTTCGGAGATATGTTGCGAGTTTCGAGTTTGTAGAGTTAAAGCTCTAGGAGGAGTAGCAGTTGCAAATTTAGTCTCGTAAGAATAATAATAAGTTTAAATAGAATATCAGTAAGTTGGCTTTCCCAAGCCAACTTAATAATAAGAATAAGTTTAAATAGAATATCAGTAAGTTGGCTTTCACAAGCCAACTTAATAATAACTAGATGAAAAAGTTTGTGAACAAACTTTGAAGTTGGCTTGAGAAAGTCTGACCAGAAAGTTTTAAAAAGTTTAAAAAAGTTTGGAAAGTTTAAAAAAGTTTAAGTTTTAAAAGTTTAAGTTTGAATAGTTTTAAAAGTTTAAGTTTTAATAGTTTTAAAAGTTGCTATCATGTTGATAGCATGTTGCTAACATGATTTTAGCATGATTATCATGTTGCTAGCATGTTTCTAGCATGTTTCTAGCATGATTAGCATGTTGCTAGCATGTTGCTAGCATGTTGCTAGCATATTGCTAGCATTATTTTAGCATGATTAGCATGTTGCTAGCATGTTGCTAACATGATTAGCATGTTGCTAGCATTATTAGCATGTTACTAGCATGTTGCTAGCGTTATTAGCATGTTGCTAGCGTTATTAGCATGTTGCTAGCATGTTGCTAGCGTGATTTTAGCATTATTAGCATGTTGCTAGCATGTTGCTAGCGTGATTAGCATATTGTTAGCATGTTGCTAGCATGATTAGCATGTTGTTAGCATGTTGCTAGCATGTTTTCAGCATGATTAACATGTTGCTAGCATGTTTTTAGCATGATTAGCATGTTGCTAGCATGATTTAGATAGATTAGAAATAGTATTAGATAGAGTGGAAGCTTAAATTAGTTTGAATGTGATAGAAATAGTACATAGAAGGGAAGTCTGATTGAGTCTAATGGCTTCAGTCTGTTTAGATTTGAATTTTTGACAGTTGGAGTTTGAACAGTCTTGGCTCATCTGAACATTCCGTCAATGTATGTCTATGGGATTTTTATGATTTTTAATCTTCAGTTTTATGAAAATCATAAGTCTGATCAGTTAGAAAAGATATAGCAACGCGAGTCAGAATAGTTCGGAGATATGGTGCGAGTTTCGAGTTTGTAGAGTTAAAGCTCTAGGAGGAGATAGAATTGCAAATTTAGTCTCAGAAGATTAATAATAATAATAATAACTAGATAAAAAAGTTTGTGAACAAACTTTAAGTTGGCTTGCGAAAGCCGGACCAGAAAGTTTTAAAAAGTTTGGAAAGTTTTAAAAAGTTTGGAAAGTTTTAAAAAGTTTAAAAAGTTTTATAAGTTTTAAAAGTTTAAGTTTTAATAGTTAAAATAGTTTAAGTTTTACAAGTTTAAGTTTTATTAGTTTTATAAGTTTAAGTTTTAAAAGTTTAAGTTTTAAAAGTTTAAGTTTTAATAGTTTAAAAAGTTTAAGTTTTAATAGTTTTAAAAGTTTTAAAAGTTTAAGTTTTAAAAGTAGCGAATAAGTTAGGCTAGCATGATTAGCCTTTTGCTAGCATGATTAGCATGTTGTTAGCATGTTGATAGCATGTTTGCTAGCATGTTTTTAGCATTATTAGCATGTTGTTAGCATGTTGCTAGCATGTTGATAGCATGTTTGCTAGCATGTTTTTAGCATTATTAGCATGTTGTTAGCATGTTGCTAGCGTGATTAGCATGTTGCTAGCATGTTGCTAGCATGATTAGCATGTTGCTAGCATGTTGCTACCGTGATTAGCATGTTGCTAGCATGTTGCTAGCATGATTAGCATGTTGCTAGCATGTTGCTAGCATGATTAGCATGTTGCTAGCATGTTGCTAGCATGATTAGCATGTTGCTAGCATGATTTTAGCATGATTAGCATGTTGCTAGCATGTTGCTAGCGTGATTAGCATGTTGCTAGCTTGTTTTTAGCATGATTAGCATGTTGCTAGCATGTTTGCTAGCGTGATTAGCATGTTGCTACCATGATTTTAGCATGATTAGCATGTTGCTAGCATGTTGCTAGCGTGATTAGCATGTTGCTAGCATGTTGCTAACATGATTAGCATGTTGTTAGCATGTTGCTAGCACGTTGCTAGCGTGATTTTAGCATGATTAGCATGTTGCTAGCATTTTGTTAGCATGTTGCTAGCATGTTGCTAGCCTGATTTTAGCATTATTAGCATGTTGCTAGCATTTTGCTAGCATGATTTTAGCATGATTAGCATGTTGCTAGCATAATTAGCATGTTGCTAGCATGATTTTAGCATGATTAGCATGTTGTTAGCATGTTGCTAGCGTGATTTTAGCATGATTAGCATGTTGCTAGCATGTTGCTAGCGTGATTAGCATGTTGCTAGCATGATTTTAGCATGATTAGCATGTTGCTAGCATGTTTTTAGCATGATTAGCATGTTGCTAGCATGTTGCTAGCGTGAATAGCATGTTGCTAGCATGATTTTAGCATGATTAGCATGTTGCTAGCATGTTGCTAGCCTGATTAGCATGTTGATAGCATGTTGCTAGCATGTTGCTAACATGATTTTAGCATGATTAGCATGTTGCTAGCGTGATTAGCATGTTGCTAGCATGTTTTTAGCATGATTAGCATGTTGCTAGCATGTTGCTAGCATAATTAGCATGTTGCTAGCATGATTTTAGCATGATTAGCATGTTGCTAGCATTATTAGCATGTTGCTAGCATGATTTTAGCATGATTAGCATGTTGCTAGCATGATTTTAGCATGATTAGCATATTTGCTAGCGTGATTAGCATGTTGCTAGCATGTTTTTAGCATGATTAGCATGTTGCTAGCATGTTGCTAGCAAGATTAGCATGTTGCTAGCATGTTGCTAGCATGATTTTAACATGATTAGCATGTTGCTAGCATGTTGCTAGCGTGATTAGCATGTTGTTAGCATGTTGCTAGCATGATTAGCATGTTGCTAGCATGTTTCTAGCATGATTTTAGCATGATTAGCATGTTGCTAGCATGTTGCTAGCATGATTAGCATGTTGCTAGCATGTTGCTAGCATGATTTTAGCATGATTAGCATGTTGCTAGCATGTTGCTAGCGTGATTAGCATGTTGCTAGCATGATTTTATTATGATTAGCATGTTGCTAGCATGTTGCTTACGTGATTAGCATGTTGCTAGCATGTTGCTAGCATGATTTTAGCATGATTAGCATGTTGCTAGCATGTTGATAGCGTGATTAGCATGTTGCTAGCATGATTTTAGCATGATTAGCATGTTGCTAGCATGTTGCTAGCGTGATTAGCATGTTGCTAGCATGTTGCTAGCGTGATTAGCATGTTGCTAGCATGTTTTTAGCATGATTAGCATGTTGCTAGCATGTTGCTAGCATGATTAGCATGTTGCTAGCATGTTTCTAGCATGATTTTAGCATGATTAGCATGTTGCTAGCATGTTTTTAGCATAATTAGCACGTTTGCTAGCATGTTTTTAGCATAATTAGCATGTTTGCTAGCATGTTTTTAGCATGATTAGCATGTTGCTAGTATGTTTTTAGCATAATTAGCATGTTGCTAGCATGATTTTAGCATGATTAGCATGTTGCTAGCATGTTGCCAGCATGATTAGCAAGTGACTAGCAAGTTGCTAGCATAGATGTTGTAGTTTAAACCTATATGCTATTTGTAGTTTATTTGTAGTTTATTTGTAGTTAAACCATTGTAGTTTCAACCTATATGCTATTTCATGGGCCGTCCCCTCACCATGTAAGTCTATGGGACAATTTTGGGGGGCTCTTGCGCCCCAGGGGTAAAACTTATACCCCACTGCGGGGTATAATCTCGCTCAGCTTGATAGCCTCTTCAAATGTTGTGATTCATAAGTTTCTACGAAATTCTCGCTCTGCGCTACAACCCGTCGAAGTTTGCCGCCATGCATTGTCGATGCGTTTTTTTGCGCGGTTTTTCGCTAATTGTATGATTAGCATAAACCTGATCGCTTAGAAAAGATATAGCAACTCGAGTCAGAATAGTTCGGAGACATGTTGCGAGTTTCGAGTTTGTAGAGTTAAAGCTCTAGGAGGAGTAGCAGTTGCAAATTTAGTCTCGTAAGAATAATAATAATAACTAGATAAAAAAGTTTGTGAACAAACTTTAAGTTGGCTTGCGAAAGCCGGACCAGAAAGTTAAAAAGTTTGGAAAGTTTAAGTTTTAATAGTTAAAAAAGTTTAAGTTTTATTAGTTTTATAAGTTTAAGTTTTAAAAGTTTTATAAGTTTAAGTTTTAAAAGTTTTATAAGTTTTAAAAGTTTTATAAGTTTTAAAAGTTTAAGTTTTAATAGTTAAAAAAGTTCAAGTTTTAAAAGTTTAAGTTTTATTAGTTTTATAAGTTTAAGTTTTAAAAGTTTAAGTTTTAATAGTTTTAAAAGTTTAAGTTTTAATAGTTTTAAAAGTTTTAAAAGTTTAAGTTTTAAAAGTAGCGAATAAGTTAGGCTAGCATGATTAGCATGTTGCTAGCATGTTGCTAGCATGATTTTAGCATGATTAACATGTGACTAGCATGTTGCTAGCATCATTAGCATGTTGCTAGCATGATGCTAGCATGATTTTATCATGATTAGCATGTTGCTAGCATGTTGCTAGCGTGATTAGCATGTTTTTAGCATGTTGCTAGCATGATTAGCATGTTGCTAGCATGATTTTAGCATGATTAGCATGTTGCTAGCATGTTGCAAGCGTGATTAGCATGTTGCTAGCATGTTGCTAGCATGATTTTAGCATGTTGCTAGCGTGATTAGCATGTTGCTAATGTGATTAGCATGTGACTAGCATTTTGCTAGCATGATTAGCATGTTGCTAGCATGATTAGCATGTGACTAGCATGTTGCTAGCATCATTAGCATGTTGCTAGCATGTTGCTAGCATGATTTTAGCATGATTTTAGCATGATTAGCATGTTTACTAGCTTGATTAGCATGTTGCTAGCATGATTTTATCATTATTAGCATGTTGCTAGCATGTCGCTAACATGATTAGCATGTTGCTAGCATGTTGCTAGCGTGATTAGCATGTTGCTAGCATGTTGTTAGCATGATTAGCATGTTGCTAGCATGTTGCTAGCATGTTGCTAGCATGATTTTAACATGATTAGCATGTTGCTAGCATGTTGCTAGCGTGATTAGCATGTTGCTAGCATGTTGCTAGCGTGATTAGCATGTTGCTAGCATGATTTTAGCATGATTAGCATGTTGCTAGCATGTTGCTAGGGTGATTAGCATGTTGCTAGCATGTTGCTAGCATGATTTTATCATGATTAGCATGTTGCTAGCATGTTGCTAGCGTGATTAGCATGTTGCTAGCATGTTTTTAGCATGATTAGCATTTTGCTAGCATTATTAGCATGTTACTAGCATGTTGCTAGCGTTATTAGCATGTTGCTAACGTTATTAGCATGTTGCTAGCATGTTGCTAGCGTGATTTTAGCATTATTAGCATGTTGCTAGCGTGATTAGCATATTGTTAGCATGTTGCTAGCATGATTAGCATGTTGTTAGCATGTTGCTAGCATGTTTTCAGCATGATTAACATGTTGCTAGCATGTTTTTAGCATGATTAGCATGTTGCTAGCATGATTTAGATAGATTAGAAATAGTATTAGATAGAGTGGAAGCTTAAATTAGTTTGAATGTGATAGAAATAGTACATAGAAGGGAAGTCTGATTGAGTCTAATGGGCTTCAGTCTGTTTAGATTTGAATTTTTGACAGTTGGAGTTTGAACAGTCTTGGCTCATCTGAACATTCCGTCAATGTATGTCTATGGGATTTTTA
Source organism: Oxygymnocypris stewartii (assembly GCA_003573665.1). Taxonomy (NCBI): domain Eukaryota; kingdom Metazoa; phylum Chordata; class Actinopteri; order Cypriniformes; family Cyprinidae; genus Oxygymnocypris; species Oxygymnocypris stewartii. The sequence continues at coordinate 40,873 of QVTF01013678.1, read as the reverse complement.
TGATTTTTAATCTTCAGTTTTATGAAAATCATAAGTCTGATCAGTTAGAAAAGATATAGCAACGCGAGTCAGAATAGTTCGGAGATATGGTGCGAGTTTCGAGTTTGTAGAGTTAAAGCTCTAGGAGGAGATAGAATTGCAAATTTAGTCTCAGAAGAATAATAATAATAAGAAGTTTAAATAGGATTTCAGTAAGTTGGCTTTCACAAGCCAACTTAATAATAAGAATAAGTTTAAATAGAATAACAGTAAGTTGGCTTTCCCAAGCCAACTTAACTAGATGAAAAAGTTTGTGAACAAACTTTGAAGTTGGCTTGAGAAAGTCTGACCAGAAAGTTTTAAAAAGTTTAAAAAAGTTTGGAAAGTTTAAAAAAGTTTAAGTTTTAAAAGTTTAAGTTTGAATAGTTTTAAAAGTTTAAGTTTTAATAGTTTTAAAAGTTGCTATCATGTTGATAGCATGTTGCTAACATGATTTTAGCATGATTATCATGTTGCTAGCATGTTTCTAGCATGTTTCTAGCATGATTAGCATGTTGCTAGCATGTTGCTAGCATATTGCTAGCATTATTTTAGCATGATTAGCATGTTGTTAGCATGTTGCTAGCATGTTGCTAACATGATTAGCATGTTGCTAGCATTATTAGCATGTTACTAGCATGTTGCTAGCGTTATTAGCATGTTGCTAGCGTTATTAGCATGTTGCTAGCATGTTGCTAGCGTGATTTTAGCATTGTTAGCATGTTGCTAGCATGTTGCTAGCGTGATTAGCATATTGTTAGCATGTTGCTAGCATGATTAGCATGTTGTTAGCATGTTGCTAGCATGTTTTCAGCATGATTAACATGTTGCTAGCATGTTTTTAGCATGATTAACATGTTGCTAGCATGTTTTTAGCATGATTAGCATGTTGCTAGCATGATTTAGATAGATTAGAAATAGTATTAGATAGAGTGGAAGCTTAAATTAGTTTGAATGTGATAGAAATAGTACATAGAAGGGAAGTCTGATTGAGTCTAATGGCTTCAGTCTGTTTAGATTTGAATTTTTGACAGTTGGAGTTTGAACAGTCTTGGCTCATCTGAACATTCCGTCAATGTATGTCTATGGGATTTTTATGATTTTTAATCTTCAGTTTTATGAAAATCATAAGTCTGATCAGTTAGAAAAGATATAGCAACGCGAGTCAGAATAGTTCGGAGATATGGTGCGAGTTTGGAGTCTGTAGAGTTAAAGCTCTAGGAGGAGATAGAATTGCAAATTTAGTCTCAGAAGATTAATAATAATAATAATAACTAGATGAAAAAGTTTGTGAACAAACTTTGAAGTTGGCTTGAGAAAGTCTGACCAGAAAGTTTTAAAAAGTTTAAAAAAGTTTGGAAAGTTTAAAAAAGTTTAAGTTTTAAAAGTTTAAGTTTGAATAGTTTTAAAAGTTTAAGTTTTAATAGTTTTAAAAGTTGCTAGCATGTTGATAGCATGTTGCTAACATGATTTTAGCATGATTATCATGTTGCTAGCATGTTTCTAGCATGTTTCTAGCATGATTAGCATGTTGCTAGCATGTTGCTAGCATATTGCTAGCATTATTTTAGCATGATTAGCATGTTGTTAGCATGTTGCTAGCATGTTGCTAACATGATTAGCATGTTGCTAGCATTATTAGCATGTTACTAGCATGTTGCTAGTGTTATTAGCATGTTGCTAGCATGTTGCTAGCGTGATTTTAGCATTATTAGCATGTTGCTAGCATGTTGCTAGCGTGATTAGCATATTGTTAGCATGTTGCTAGCATGATTAGCATGTTGTTAGCATGTTGCTAGCATGTTTTCAGCATGATTAACATGTTGCTAGCATGTTTTTAGCATGATTAGCATGTTGCTAGCATGATTTAGATAGATTAGAAATAGTATTAGATAGAGTGGAAGCTTAAATTAGTTTGAATGTGATAGAAATAGTACATAGAAGGGAAGTCTGATTGAGTCTAATGGGCTTCAGTCTGTTTAGATTTGAATTTTTGACAGTTGGAGTTTGAACAGTCTTGGCTCATCTGAACATTCCGTCAATGTATGTCTATGGGATTTTTATGATTTTTAATCTTCAGTTTTATGAAAATCATAAGTCTGATCAGTTAGAAAAGATATAGCAACGCGAGTCAGAATAGTTCGGAGATATGGTGCGAGTTTGGAGTCTGTAGAGTTAAAGCTCTAGGAGGAGATAGAATTGCAAATTTAGTCTCAGAAGATTAATAATAACTAGATAAAAAAGTTTGTGAACAAACTTTAAGTTGGCTTGTGAAAGCCGGACCAGAAAGTTTAAAAAAGTTTGGAAAGTTTTAAAAGTTTTATAAGTTTTAAAAGTTTAAGTTTTAATAGTTGAAAAAGTTTAAGTTTTAAAAGTTTAAGTTTTATTAGTTTTAAAAGTTTAAGTTTTAAAAGTTTAAGTTTTAATAGTTTAAAAAGTTTGTTTTAATAGTTTTAAAAGTTTTAAAAGTTTAAGTTTTAAAAGTAGCGAATAAGTTAGGCTAGCATGATTAGAATGTTTTGCTAGCATGATTAGCATGTTGCTAGCATGTTGCTAGCGTGATTAGCATGTTGCTACCATGATTTTAGCATGATTAGCATTTTGCTAGCTTGTTTTTAGCATGTTTAGCATGTTGCTAGCATGTTTGCTAGCGTGTTCAGAATGTTGCTAGCATGATTTTAGCATGATTAGCATGTTGCTAGCATTTTGCTAACATTATTAGCATGTTGCTAGCATGTTACTAGCATGATTTTAGCATGATTAGCATGTTGCTAGCATGTTGCTAGCATGATTAGCATGTTGCTAGCATGTTTCTAGCATGCTTCTAGCATGATTAGCATGTTGCTAGCATATTGCTAGCATACTGCTAGCATTATATTAGCATTATTAGCATGTTGCTAGCGTTATTAGCATGTTGCTAGTATTATTTTAGCATTATTAGCATGTTGCTAGCATGTTGCTAGCATTGTTAGCATGTTTTGCTAGCTTGATTTTAGCATGATTAGCATGTTTTTAGCATGATTAGCATGTTGCTAGCATGATTAGCATGTTGTTAGCATGATTCTAGCATGATTAGCATGTTACTGGCATGTTTCAAGCATGATTAGCATGTTGATAGCATGATTTAGATAGATTAGAAATAGTATTAGATAGAGTGGAAGCTTAAATTAGTTTGAATGTGATAGAAATAGTACATAGAAGGGAAGTCTGATTGAGTCTAATGGGCTTCAGGCTGTTTAGATTTGAATTTTTGACAGTTGGAGTTTGAACAGTCTTGGCTCATCTGAACATTCCGTCAATGTATGTCTATGGGATTTTTATGATTTTTAATCTTCAGTTTTATGAAAATCATAAGTCTGATCAGTTAGAAAAGATATAGCAACGCGAGTCAGAATAGTTCGGAGATATGGTGCGAGTTTCGAGTTTGTAGAGTTAAAGCTCTAGGAGGAGATAGAATTGCAAATTTAGTCTCAGAAGATTAATAATAATAATAATAAGAAGTTTAAATAGAATATCAGTAAGTTGGCTTTCACAAGCCAACTTAATAATAATAACTAGATGAAAAAGTTTGTGAACAAACTTTGAAGTTGGCTTGAGAAAGTCTGACCAGAAAGTTTTAAAAAGTTTAAAAAAGTTTGGAAAGTTTAAAAAAGTTTAAGTTTTAAAAGTTTAAGTTTGAATAGTTTTAAAAGTTTAAGTTTTAATAGTTTTAAAAGTTGCTAGCATGTTGATAGCATGTTGCTAACATGATTTTAGCATGATTATCATGTTGCTAGCATGTTTCTAGCATGTTTCTAGCATGATTAGCATGTTGTTAGCATGTTGCTAGCATGTTGCTAACATGATTAGCATGTTGCTAGCATTATTAGCATGTTACTAGCATGTTGCTAGCGTTATTAGCATGTTGCTAGCATGTTGCTAGCGTGATTTTAGCATTATTAGCATGTTGCTAGCATGTTGCTAGCGTGATTAGCATATTGTTAGCATGTTGCTAGCATGATTAGCATGTTGCTAGCATGTTTTCAGCATGATTAACATGTTGCTAGCATGTTTTTAGCATGATTAGCATGTTGCTAGCATGATTTAGATAGATTAGAAATATTATTAGATAGAGTGGAAGCTTAAATTAGTTTGAATGTGATAGAAATAGTACATAGAAGGGAAGTCTGATTGAGTCTAATGGGCTTCAGTCTGTTTAGATTTGAATTTTTGACAGTTGGAGTTTGAACAGTCTTGGCTCATCTGAACATTCCGTCAATGTATGTCTATGGGATTTTTATGATTTTTAATCTTCAGTTTTATGAAAATCATAAGTCTGATCAGTTAGAAAAGATATAGCAACGCGAGTCAGAATAGTTCGGAGATATGGTGCGAGTTTGGAGTCTGTAGAGTTAAAGCTCTAGGAGGAGATAGAATTGCAAATTTAGTCTCAGAAGATTAATAATAATAATAATAACTAGATGAAAAAGTTTGTGAACAAACTTTGAAGTTGGCTTGAGAAAGTCTGACCAGAAAGTTTTAAAAAGTTTAAAAAAGTTTGGAAAGTTTAAAAAAGTTTAAGTTTTAAAAGTTTAAGTTTGAATAGTTTTAAAAGTTTAAGTTTTAATAGTTTTAAAAGTTGCTAGCAAGTTGATAGCATGTTGCTAACATGATTTTAATATGATTATCATGTTGCTAGCATGTTTCTAGCATGTTTCTAGCATGATTAGCATGTTGCTAGCATGTTGCTAGCATATTGCTAGCATTATTTTAGCATGATTAGCATGTTGTTAGCATGTTGCTAGCATGTTGCTAACATGATTAGCATGTTGCTAGCATTATTAGCATGTTATTAGCATGTTGCTAGCGTTATTAGCATGTTGCTAGCATGTTGCTAGCGTGATTTTAGCATTATTAGCATGTTGCTAGCATGTTGCTAGCGTGATTAGCATATTGTTAGCATGTTGCTAGCATGATTAGCATGTTGTTAGCATGTTGCTAGCATGTTTTCAGCATGATTAACATGTTGCTAGCATGTTTTTAGCATGATTAGCATGTTGCTAGCATGATTTAGATAGATTAGAAATAGTATTAGATAGAGTGGAAGCTTAAATTAGTTTGAATGTGATAGAAATAGTACATAGAAGGGAAGTCTGATTGAGTCTAATGGGCTTCAGTCTGTTTAGATTTGAATTTTTGACAGTTGGAGTTTGAACAGTCTTGGCTCATCTGAACATTCCGTCAATGTATGTCTATGGGATTTTTATGATTTTTAATCTTCAGTTTTATGAAAATCATAAGTCTGATCAGTTAGAAAAGATATAGCAACGCGAGTCAGAATAGTTCGGAGATATGGTGCGAGTTTCGAGTTTGTAGAGTTAAAGCTCTAGGAGGAGATAGAATTGCAAATTTAGTCTCAGAAGATTAATAATAACTAGATGAAAAAGTTTGTGAACAAACTTTGAAGTTGGCTTGAGAAAGTCTGACCAGAAAGTTTTAAAAAGTTTAAAAAAGTTTGGAAAGTTTAAAAAAGTTTAAGTTTTAAAAGTTTAAGTTTGAATAGTTTTAAAAGTTTAAGTTTTAATAGTTTTAAAAGTTGCTAGCATGTTGATAGCATGTTGCTAACATGATTTTAGCATGATTATCATGTTGCTAGCATGTTTCTAGCATGTTTTTAGCATGATTAGCATGTTGCTAGCATGTTGCTAGCATATTGCTAGCATTATTTTAGCATGATTAGCATGTTGTTAGCATGTTGCTAGCATGTTGCTAACATGATTAGCATGTTGCTAGCATTATTAGCATGTTACTAGCATGTTGCTAGCGTTATTAGCATGTTGCTAGCGTTATTAGCATGTTGCTAGCGTGATTTTAGCATTATTAACATGTTGCTAGCGTGATTTTAGCATTATTAACATGTTACTAGCATGTTGCTAGCGTTATTAGCATGTTGCTAGCATGTTGCTAGCGTGATTTTAGCATTATTAGCATGTTGCTAGCATGTTGCTAGCGTGATTAGCATATTGTTAGCATGTTGCTAGCATGATTAGCATGTTGTTAGCATGTTGCTAGCATGTTTTCAGCATGATTAACATGTTGCTAGCATGTTTTTAGCATGATTAGCATGTTGCTAGCATGATTTAGATAGATTAGAAATAGTATTAGATAGAGTGGAAGCTTAAATTAGTTTGAATGTGATAGAAATAGTACATAGAAGGGAAGTCTGATTGAGTCTAATGGGCTTCAGTCTGTTTAGATTTGAATTTTTGACAGTTGGAGTTTGAACAGTCTTGGCTCATCTGAACATTCCGTCAATGTATGTCTATGGGATTTTTATGATTTTTAATCTTCAGTTTTATGAAAATCATAAGTCTGATCAGTTAGAAAAGATATAGCAACGCGAGTCAGAATAGTTCGGAGATATGGTGCGAGTTTGGAGTCTGTAGAGTTAAAGCTCTAGGAGGAGATAGAATTGCAAATTTAGTCTCAGAAGATTAATAATAATAATAATAACTAGATGAAAAAGTTTGTGAACAAACTTTGAAGTTGGCTTGAGAAAGTCTGACCAGAAAGTTTTAAAAAGTTTAAAAAAGTTTGGAAAGTTTTAAAAAGTTTAAGTTTTAAAAGTTTAAGTTTGAATAGTTTTAAAAGTTTAAGTTTTAATAGTTTTAAAAGTTGCTATCATGTTGATAGCATGTTGCTAACATGATTTTAGCATGATTATCATGTTGCTAGCATGTTTCTAGCATGTTTCTAGCATGATTAGCATGTTGCTAGCATGTTGCTAGCATATTGCTAGCATTATTTTAGCATGATTAGCATGTTGCTAGCATGTTGCTAACATGATTAGCATGTTGCTAGCATTATTAGCATGTTACTAGCATGTTGCTAGCGTTATTAGCATGTTGCTAGCGTTATTAGCATGTTGCTAGCATGTTGCTAGCGTGATTTTAGCATTATTAGCATGTTGCTAGCATGTTGCTAGCGTGATTAGCATATTGTTAGCATGTTGCTAGCATGATTAGCATGTTGTTAGCATGTTTTCAGCATGATTAACATGTTGCTAGCATGTTTTTAGCATGATTAGCATGTTGCTAGCATGATTTAGATAGATTAGAAATAGTATTAGATAGAGTGGAAGCTTAAATTAGTTTGAATGTGATAGAAATAGTACATAGAAGGGAAGTCTGATTGAGTCTAATGGGCTTCAGTCTGTTTAGATTTGAATTTTTGACAGTTGGAGTTTGAACAGTCTTGGCTCATCTGAACATTCCGTCAATGTATGTCTATGGGATTTTTATGATTTTTAATCTTCAGTTTTATGAAAATCATAAGTCTGATCAGTTAGAAAAGATATAGCAACGCGAGTCAGAATAGTTCGGAGATATGGTGCGAGTTTGGAGTCTGTAGAGTTAAAGCTCTAGGAGGAGATAGAATTGCAAATTTAGTCTCAGAAGATTAATAATAATAATAATAATAATAATAAGAAGTTTAAATAGGATTTCAGTAAGTTGGCTTTCACAAGCCAACTTAACTAGATAAAAAAGTTTGTGAACAAACTTTAAGTTGGCTTGCGAAAGCCGGACCAGAAAGTTAAAAAGTTTGGAAAGTTTAAGTTTTAAAAGTTTAAGTTTTAATAGTTAAAAAAGTTTAAGTTTTATTAGTTTTATAAGTTTAAGTTTTAAAAGTTTTATAAGTTTAAGTTTTAAAAGTTTTATAAGTTTTAAAAGTTTTATAAGTTTTAAAAGTTTAAGTTTTAATAGTTAAAAAAGTTCAAGTTTTAAAAGTTTAAGTTTTATTAGTTTTATAAGTTTAAGTTTTAAAAGTTTAAGTTTTAATAGTTTTAAAAGTTTAAGTTTTAATAGTTTTAAAAGTTTTAAAAGTTTAAGTTTTAAAAGTAGCGAATAAGTTAGGCTAGCATGATTAGCATGTTGCTAGCATGTTGCTAGCATGATTTTAGCATGATTAACATGTGACTAGCATGTTGCTAGCATCATTAGCATGTTGCTAGCATGATGCTAGCATGATTTTATCATGATTAGCATGTTGCTAGCATGTTGCTAGCGTGATTAGCATGTTTTTAGCATGTTGCTAGCATGATTAGCATGTTGCTAGCATGATTTTAGCATGATTAGCATGTTGCTAGCATGTTGCAAGCGTGATTAGCATGTTGCTAGCATGTTGCTAGCATGATTTTAGCATGTTGCTAGCGTGATTAGCATGTTGCTAATGTGATTAGCATGTGACTAGCATTTTGCTAGCATGATTAGCATGTTGCTAGCATGATTAGCATGTGACTAGCATGTTGCTAGCATCATTAGCATGTTGCTAGCATGTTGCTAGCATGATTTTAGCATGATTAGCATGTTTACTAGCTTGATTAGCATGTTGCTAGCATGATTTTATCATTATTAGCATGTTGCTAGCATGTCGCTAACATGATTAGCATGTTGCTAGCATGTTGCTAGCGTGATTAGCATGTTGCTAGCATGTTGTTAGCATGATTAGCATGTTGCTAGCATGTTGCTAGCATGTTGCTAGCATGATTTTAACATGATTAGCATGTTGCTAGCATGTTGCTAGCGTGATTAGCATGTTGCTAGCATGTTGCTAGCGTGATTAGCATGTTGCTAGCATGATTTTAGCATGATTAGCATGTTGCTAGCATGTTGCTAGGGTGATTAGCATGTTGCTAGCATGTTGCTAGCATGATTTTATCATGATTAGCATGTTGCTAGCATGTTGCTAGCGTGATTAGCATGTTGCTAGCATGTTTTTAGCATGATTAGCATTTTGCTAGCATTATTAGCATGTTACTAGCATGTTGCTAGCGTTATTAGCATGTTGCTAACGTTATTAGCATGTTGCTAGCATGTTGCTAGTGTGATTTTAGCATTATTAGCATGTTGCTAGCGTGATTAGCATATTGTTAGCATGTTGCTAGCATGATTAGCATGTTGTTAGCATGTTGCTAGCATGTTTTCAGCATGATTAACATGTTGCTAGCATGTTTTTAGCATGATTAGCATGTTGCTAGCATGATTTAGATAGATTAGAAATAGTATTAGATAGAGTGGAAGCTTAAATTAGTTTGAATGTGATAGAAATAGTACATAGAAGGGAAGTCTGATTGAGTCTAATGGGCTTCAGTCTGTTTAGATTTGAATTTTTGACAGTTGGAGTTTGAACAGTCTTGGCTCATCTGAACATTCCGTCAATGTATGTCTATGGGATTTTTATGATTTTTAATCTTCAGTTTTATGAAAATCATAAGTCTGATCAGTTAGAAAAGATATAGCAACGCGAGTCAGAATAGTTCGGAGATATGGTGCGAGTTTCGAGTTTGTAGAGTTAAAGCTCTAGGAGGAGATAGAATTGCAAATTTAGTCTCAGAAGAATAATAATAATAAGAAGTTTAAATAGGATTTCAGTAAGTTGGCTTTCACAAGCCAACTTAATAATAATAATAAGAAGTTTAAATAGGATTTCAGTAAGTTGGCTTTCACAAGCCAACTTAATAATAATAAGAAGTTTAAATAGAATATCAGTAAGTTGGCTTTCACAAGCCAACTTAATAATAAGAAGTTTAAATAGGATTTCAGTAAGTTGGCTTTCACAAGCCAACTTAATAACTAGATAAAAAAGTTTGTGAACAAACTTTAAGTTGGCTTGCGAAAGCCGGACCAGAAAGTTAAAAAGTTTGGAAAGTTTAAGTTTTAAAAGTTTAAGTTTTAATAGTTAAAAAAGTTTAAGTTTTATTAGTTTTATAAGTTTAAGTTTTAAAAGTTTTATAAGTTTAAGTTTTAAAAGTTTTATAAGTTTTAAAAGTTTTATAAGTTTTAAAAGTTTAAGTTTTAATAGTTAAAAAAGTTCAAGTTTTAAAAGTTTAAGTTTTATTAGTTTTATAAGTTTAAGTTTTAAAAGTTTAAGTTTTAATAGTTTTAAAAGTTTAAGTTTTAATAGTTTTAAAAGTTTTAAAAGTTTAAGTTTTAAAAGTAGCGAATAAGTTAGGCTAGCATGATTAGCATGTTGCTAGCATGTTGCTAGCATGATTTTAGCATGATTAACATGTGACTAGCATGTTGCTAGCATCATTAGAATGTTGCTAGCATGTTGCTAGCATGATGCTAGCATGATTTTATCATGATTAGCATGTTGCTAGCATGTTGCTAGCGTGATTAGCATGTTTTTAGCATGTTGCTAGCATGATTAGCATGTTGCTAGCATGATTTTAGCATGATTAGCATGTTGCTAGCATGTTGCAAGCGTGATTAGCATGTTGCTAGCATGTTGCTAGCATGATTTTAGCATGTTGCTAGCGTGATTAGCATGTTGCTAATGTGATTAGCATGTGACTAGCATTTTGCTAGCATGATTAGCATGTTGCTAGCATGATTAGCATGTGACTAGCATGTTGCTAGCATCATTAGCATGTTGCTAGCATGTTGCTAGCATGATTTTAGTATGATTAGCATGTTTACTAGCTTGATTAGCATGTTGCTAGCATGATTTTATCATTATTAGCATGTTGCTAGCATGTCGCTAACATGATTAGCATGTTGCTAGCATGTTGCTAGCGTGATTAGCATGTTGCTAGCATGTTGTTAGCATGATTAACATGTTGCTAGCATGTTGCTAGCATGATTTTAACATGATTAGCATGTTGCTAGCATGTTGCTAGCGTGATTAGCATGTTGCTAGCATGTTGCTAGCATGTTGCTAGCGTGATTAGCATGTTGCTAGCATGATTTTAGCATGATTAGCATGTTGCTAGGGTGATTAGCATGTTGCTAGCATGTTGCTAGCATGATTTTATCATGATTAGCGTGTTGCTAGCATGTTGCTAGCGTGATTAGCATGTTGCTAGCATGTTTTTAGCATGATTAGCATTTTGCTAGCATGTTGCTAGCATGATTAACATGTTGCTAGCGTGATTAGCATGTTGCTAGCATGTTGCTAGCATGATTTTAGCATGATTAGCATGTTGCTAGCATGTTGCTAGCGTGATTAGCATGTTTGCTAGCATGTTTTTAGCATGATTAGCATTTTGCTAGCATGTTGCTAGCGTGATTAGCATGTTGCTGGCATGTTGCTAGCATGATTAGCATGTTGCTAGCATGTTGCTAGCGTGATTAGCATGTTGCTAGCATGTTGCTAGCATGATTTTAGCATGATTAGCATGTTTGCTAGCGTGATTAGCATGTTGCTAGCATGTTTTTAGCATGATTAGCATGTTGCTAGCATGTTGCTAGCAAGATTAGCATGTTGCTAGCATGTTGCTAGCATGATTTTAACATGATTAGCATGTTGCTAGCATGTTGCTAGCGTGATTAGCATGTTGCTACCATGTTTCTAGCATGATTAGCATGTTGCTAGCATGTTGCTAGCATGATTAGCATGTTGCTAGCATGTTGCTAGCATGATTTTAGCATGATTAGCATGTTGCTAGCATGTTGCTAGCGTGATTAGCATGTTGCTAGCATGATTTTATTATGATTAGCATGTTGCTAGCATGTTGCTAGCGTGATTAGCATGTTGCTAGCATGTTGCTAGCATGATTTTAGCATGATTAGCATGTTGCTAGCATGTTGCTAGCGTGATTAGCATGTTGCCAGCATGATTTTAGCATGATTAGCATGTTGCTAGCATGTTGCTAGCGTGATTAGCATGTTGCTAGCATGTTTTTAGCATGATTAGCATGTTGCTAGCATGTTGCTAGCATGATTAGCATGTTGCTAGCATGTTTCTAGCATGATTTTAGCATGATTAGCATGTTGCTAGCATGTTGCTAACATGTTTTTAGCATAATTAGCACGTTTGCTAGCATGTTTTTAGCATAATTAGCATGTTTGCTAGCATGTTTTTAGCATGATTAGCATGTTGCTAGTATGTTTTTAGCATAATTAGCACGTTTGCTAGCATGTTTTTAGCATAATTAGCATGTTTGCTAGCATGTTTTTAGCATGATTAGCATGTTGCTAGTATGTTTTTAGCATAATTAGCATGTTGCTAGCATGATTTTAGCATGATTAGCATGTTGCTAGCATTTTGCTAGCGTGATTTTAGCATAATTAGAATGTTGCTAGCATTTTGCTAGCATAATTAGCATGTTGTTAGCATGATTTTAGCATTATTAGCATGTTGCTAGCATGTTTTTTAGCATAATTAGCATGTTGCTAGCATGATTTTAGCATGATTAGCATGTTGCTAGCATGTTGCCAGCATGATTAGCAAGTGACTAGCATGTTGCTAGCATAGATGTTGTAGTTTAAACCTATATGCTATTTGTAGTTTATTTGTAGTTTATTTGTAGTTAAACCATTGTAGTTCAAACCTATATGCTATTTCATGGGCCGTCCCCTCACCATGTAAGTCTATGGGACAATTTTGGGGGGCTCTTGCGCCCCAGGGGTAAAACTTATACCCCACTGCGGGGTATGATCTCGCTCAGCTTGATAGCCTCTTCAAATGTTGTGATTCACAAGTTTCTACGAAATTCTCGCTCTGCGCTACAACCCGTCGAAGTTTGCCGCCATGCATTGTCGATGCGTTTTTTTGCGCGGTTTTGCGCGGTTTTGCGAGGTACAATTCGCTAATTGTACGATTAGCATAAACCCAATCGCTTAGAAAAGATATAGCAACTCGAGTCAGAATAGTTCGGAGATATGTTGCGAGTTTCGAGTTTGTAGAGTTAAAGCTCTAGGAGGAGTAGCAGTTGCAAATTTAGTCTCGTAAGAATAATAATAATAACTAGATAAAGAAGTTTGTGAACAAACTTCGAAGTTGGCTTGGGAAAGTCTGACGTATTATAGACTTAGTTTTAAAAGCTAGCAGTTTGAAGTACGAAGTTTACATAAAAAAGATAGATAGATAGATAGATAGATAGATAGATAGATAGATAGATAGATAGATAGATAGATAGATAGATAGAGAGTCAGTAGATAGAAAAAGTAAATAGATAGATAGATAGATAGATAGATAGATAGATAGAGTCAGTAGATAGATAGATAGATAGATAGATAGATAGATAGATAGATAGATAGATAGACAAAGTCAGTAGATAGATGCATGTTGCTAGCATGATTAGCATGTTGGTAGCATGTTGTTAGCATGATTAGCATGTCTGCAAGCATGTCGCTAGCATGATTTTAGCATGATTAGCATGTTGCTAGCGTGATTAGCATGTTGCTAGCATGTTACTAGCATGTCGCTGGCATGATTTTAACATGATTAGCATGTTGATAGCATGATTAGCATGTTGCTAGCATGTTGCTAGCATGATTAGCATGTTGCTAACATGTTGTTAGCATGATAAGCATGTTGCTAGCATGTCGTTACCATGATTTTAACATGATTAGCATGTTGCTAGGATGTTGCTAGCGTTATTAGCATGTTTGCTAGCATTTTTCTAGCATGATTAGCATGTTGCTAGCATGATTTTAGCATGTTGCTAGCATGATTAGCATGTTGTTAGCATGTTGCTAACGTGATTAGCATTTTGCTAGCATGTTGCTAGCTTGATTAGCATGTTGCTAGCATGTTGCTAGCATGATTTTAGCGTGATTAGCATGTTGTTAGCATGATTAGCATGATGCTAGCGTGATTATCATGTTGCTAGCATGTTGCTAGCATGATTAGCATGTTGTTAGCATGTTGCTAGAAAGTTGCTAGCATGTTGCTAGCGTGATTAGAATGTTGCTAGCATGTTGCTAGCATGATTAGCATGTTGCTAGCATGTTGCTAGCGTGATTAGCATGTTGCTAGCATGTTGCTAGCATGATTTTAGCATTATTAGCATGTTGCTAGCATGTTGCTAGCGTGATTAGCATGTTGCTAGCATGTTGCTAGCATGTTGCTAGCGTGATTAGCATGTTGCTAGCATGTTGCTAGCATGATTTTAGCATTATGAACATGTTGCTAGCATGTTGCTAGCGTGATTAACATGTTGCTAGCTTGTTTTTAGCATGATTAGCATGTTGCTAGCATGTTGCTAACATGTTGCTAGCGTGATTAGCATGTTGCTAGCATGATTTTAGCATGATTAGCATGTTGCTAGCGTGATTAGCATGTTGCTAGCATGATTAGCATGTTGCTAGCATGTTGCTAGCATGATTTTAGCATGATTAGCATGTTGCTAGCATGTTGCTAGCGTGATTAGCATGTTGCTAGCATGATTAGCATGTTGCTAGCATGTTGCTAGCGTGATTAGCATGTTGCTAGCATGTTGCTAGCATGATTTTAGCACGATTAGCATGTTGTTAGCATGTTGCTAGCGTGATTAGCATGTTGCTAGCATGTTGCTAGCATGATTAGCATTTTGCTAGCATGATTAGCATGTTGCTAGCATGTTGCTAGCATGATTTTAGCATGATTAGCATGTTGCTAGCATTATTAGCATGTTGCTAGCATGTTGCTAGCGTGATTAGCATGTTGCTAGCATGTTACTAGCGTGATTAGCATGTTGCTAGCATGATTTTAGCATTATTAGCATGTTGCTAGCATGTTACTAGCGTGATTAGCATGTTGCTAGCATGATTTTAGCATTATTAGCATGTTGCTAGCATGTTGCTAGCGTGATTAGCATGTTGCTAGCATGTTGCTAGCGTGATTAGCATGTTGCTAGCATGTTGCTAGCATGTTGCTAGCATGATTTTAGCATGATTAGCATGTTGCTAGCATGTTGCTAGCATTATTAGCATGTTGCTAGCATGTTGCTAGCGTGATTAGCATGTTTGCTAGCATGATTTTAGCATGATTAGCATGTTGCTAGCATGTTGCTAGCGTGATTAGCATGTTGCTAGCATGTTTTTAGCATGATTAGCATGTTGCTAGCATGTTGCTAGCATGATTAGCATGTTGCTAGCATGATTTTAGCATGATTAACATGTTGCTAGCGTGATTAGCATGTTGCTAGCATGATTTTAGCATGATTAGCGTGTTGCTAGCATGTTGCTAGCATGTTGCTAGCATGATTAGCATGTTGCTAGCATGTTGCTAGCATGATTTTAGCGTGATTAGCATGTTGCTAGCATGTTGCTAGCATGATTTTAGCGTGATTAGCATGTTGCTAGCATGTTGCTAGCATGTTGCTAGCGTGATTAGCATGTTGCTAGTATGTTTTTAACATGATTGGCATGTTGCTAGCATGTTGCTAGCGTGATTAGCATGTTGCTAACATGTTTTTAGCATGATTAGCATGTTGCTAGCATGTTGCTAGAGTGATTAGCATGTTGCTAGCATGATTTTAGCGTGATTAGCATGTTGCTAGCATGTTGCTAGCGTGATTAGCATGTTGCTAGCATGATTTTAGCATGATTAGCATGTTGCTAGCATTTTGCTAGCTTGATTTTAGCATGATTAGCATGTTGCTAGCATGATTTTAGCATGATTAGCATGTTGCCAGCATGATTAGCAAGTGACTAGCATGTTGCTAGCATAGATAGATAGATAGATAGATGGATAGATAGATAGATAGAGTCAGTAGATAGATAGAGTCAGTACTTGCCCTCATGTCATTCCAAACCTATAAGACTTGTGTCTTAGATAGATAGATAGACAGACAGACAGACAGACAGACAGACAGACAGATAGATAGATAGATAGATAGATAGATAGATAGATAGATAGATAGATAGATAGATAGATAGATAGATAGATAGATAGAGTCAGTAGATAGATAGATAGATAGATAGATAGATAGATAGATAGATAGATAGATAGATAGATAGATAGATAGAGTCAGTAGATAGATAGATAGATAGATAGATAGATAGATAGATAGATAGATAGATAGATAGATAGATAGATAGAGTCAGTAGATAGATAGAGTCAGTAGATAGATAGAGTCAGTAGATAGATAGAGTCAGTAGATAGATAGAGTCAGTAGATAGATAGATAGAGTCAGTAGATAGATAGATAGATAGATAGATAGATAGATAGATAGATAGAGTCAGTAGATAGAAAGAGTCAATAGATCATTTCCTATGTAAATTACCATCGTAGTTTCAACCTATATGCTATTTCATGGGCCGTCCCCTCACCATGTAAGTCTATGGGACAATTTTGGGGGGCTCTTGCGCCCCAGTGGTAAAACTTATACCCCACTGCGGGGTATGATCTCGCTCAGCTTGATAGCCTCTTCAAATGTTGTGATTCACAAGTTTCTACGAAATTCTCGCTCTGCGCTACAACCCGTCGAAGTTTGCCGCCATGCATTGTCGATGCGTTTTTTTGCGCGGTTTTTCGCTAATTTTACGATTAGCATAAACCCGATCGCTTAGAAAAGATATAGCAACTCGAGTCAGAATAGTTCGGAGATATGTTGCGAGTTTCGAGTTTGTAGAGTTAAAGCTCTAGGAGGAGTAGCAATTGCAAATTTAGTCTCGTAAGAATAATAATAATAACTAGATAAAGAAGTTTGTGAACAAACTTCGAAGTTGGCTTGGGAAAGTCTGACGTATTATAGACTTAGTTTTAAAAGCTAACAGTTTGAAGTACGAAGTTTACATAAAAAAGATAGATAGATAGATAGATAGATAGATAGATAGATAGATAGATAGATAGATAGATAGATAGATAGATAGATAGATAGATAGATAGATAGATAGATAGAGAGTCAGTAGATAGAAAAAGTCAATAGATAGATAGATAGATAGATAGATAGATAGATAGAGTCAGTAGATAGATAGATAGATAGATAGATAGATAGATAGATAGATAGATAGATAGATAGATAGATAGATAGATAGATAGATAGATAGATAAAGTCAGTAGATAGATGTATGTTGCTAGCATGATTAGCATGTTGGTAGCATGTTGTTAGCATGATTAGCATGTCTGCAAGCATGTCGCTAGCATGATTTTACCATGATTAGCATGTTGCTAGCGTGATTAGCATGTTGCTAGCATGTTGCTAGCAATTTGCTAGCATGTTGCTAGCGTGATTAGAATGTTGCTAGCATGTTGCTAGCATGTTGCTAGCGTGATTAGCATGTTGCTAGCATGATTTTAGCATGATTAGCATGTTGCTAGCATGTTGCTAGCATGATTAGCATGTTGCTAGCATGTTGCTAGCATGTTGCTAGCGTGATTAGCATGTTGCTAGCATGTTGATAGCATGATTTTAGCATGATTAGCATGTTGCTAGCATGTTGCTAGCATTTTGCTAGCGTGATTAGCATGTTGCTAGCTTGTTTTAGCATGATTAGCATGTTGCTAGCATGTTGCTAGCATGTTGCTAGCGTGATTAGCATGTTGCTAGCATGATTTTAGCATGATTAGCATGTTGCTAGCATGTTGCTAGCGTGATTAGCATGTTGCTAGCATGATTTTAGCATGATTAGCATGTTGCTAGCATGTTGCTAGCGTGATTAGCATGTTGCTAGCATGTTTAGCATGTTGGTAGCATGTTGCTAGCATGATTTTAGCATGATTAGCATGTTGCTAGCATGTTGCTAGCGTGATTAGCATGTTGCTAGCATGTTTTTAGCATGATTAGCATGTTGCTAGCATGTTTGCTAGCATGTTGCTAGCGTGATTAGCATGTTGCTAGCATGATTTTAGCATGATTAGCATGTTGCTAGCATGTTGCTAGCATTATTAGCATGTTGCTAGCATGTTGCTAGCATGATTTTAGCATGATTAGCATGTTGTTAGCATGTTGCTAGCATGTTGCTAGCGTGATTAGCATGTTGCTAGCATGTTTTTAGCATGATTAGCATGTTGCTAGCATGTTGCTAGCGTGATTAGCATTTTGCTAGCATGATTTTAGCATGATTAGCATTTTGCTAGCATGTTGCTAGCGTGATTAGCATGTTGCTAGCATTATTTTAGCATGATTAGCATGTTGCTAGCATGATTAGCATGTTGCTAGCATGTTGCTAGCATGTTGCTACCATGATTTTAGCATGATTAGCATGTTGGTAGCATGTTGCTAGCATGATTTTAGCATGATTAGCATGTTGCTAGCATGATTTTAGCATTATTAGCATGTTGCTAGTATGTTGCTAGCGTGATTAGCATGTTGCTAGCATGTTTTTAGCATGATTAGCATGTTGCTAGCATGTTGCTAGCGTGATTAGCATGTTGCTAGCATGATTTTAGCATGATTAGCATGTTGCTAGCATGTTGCTAGCGTGATTAGCATGTTGCTAGCATGTTGCTACCATGATTAGCATGTTGGTAGCATGTTGCTAGCATGATTTTAGCATGATTAGCATGTTGCTAGCATGATTTTAACATGATTAGCATGTTGCTAGCATGTTGCTAACGTGATTAGCATGTTGCTAGCATGTTGCTAGCATGATTTTAGCATGATTAGCATGTTGCTAGCATGTTGCTAGCGTGATTAGCATGTTGCTAGCATGTTGCTAGCATTTTTAGCATGTTGCTAGCATGTTGCTAGCATGATTTTAGCATGATTAGCATGTTGCTAGCATGATTTTTAGCATGATTAGCATGTTGCTAGCATGTTTTTAGCATGATTAGCATGTTGCTAGCATGATTTTAGCATGATTAGCATGTTGCTAGCATGTTTTTAGCATGATTAGCATGTTGCTAGCATGATTTTAGCATGATTAGCATGTTGCTAGCATGTTGCCAGCATGATTAGCAAGTGACTAGCATGTTGCTAGCATAGATAGATAGATAGATAGATAGATAGATAGATAGATAGATAGATAGATAGATAGATAGATAGATAGATAGATAGATAGATAGAGTCAGTAGATAGATAGATAGATAGATAGATAGATAGATAGATAGATAGATAGATAGATAGATAGATAGATAGATAGAGTCAGTAGATAGATAGATAGATAGATAGATAGATAGATAGATAGATAGATAGATAGATAGATAGATAGAGTCAGTAGATAGATAGAGTCAGTAGATAGAAAGAGTCAATAGATCATTTCCTATGTAAATTACCATCGTAGTTTCAACCTATATGCTATTTCATGGGCCGTCCCCTCACCATGTAAGTCTATGGGACAATTTTGGGGGGCTCTTGCGCCCCAGTGGTAAAACTTATACCCCACTGCGGGGTATGATCTCGCTCAGCTTGATAGCCTCTTCAAATGTTGTGATTCACAAGTTTCTACGAAATTCTCGCTCTGCGCTACAACCCGTCGAAGTTTGCCGCCATGCATTGTCGATGCGTTTTTTTGCGCGGTTTTTCGCTAATTGTACGATTAGCATAAACCCGATCGCTTAGAAAAGATATAGCAACTCGAGTCAGAATAGTTCGGAGATATGTTGCGAGTTTCGAGTTTGTAGAGTTAAAGCTCTAGGAGGAGTAGCAGTCAGAAATTTAGTCTCAGAAGAATAATAATAATAACTAGATAAAGAAGTTTGTGAACAAACTTCGAAGTTGGCTTGGGAAAGTCTGACGTATTATAGACTTAGTTTTAAAAGCTAGCAGTTTGAAGTACGAAGTTTACATAAAAAAGATAGATAGATAGATAGATAGATAGATAGATAGATAGATAGATAGATAGATAGATAGATAGATAGATAGATAGAAAGAGTCAATAGATAAAAAGAGTCGATAGATAGATAGATAGATAGATAGATAGATAGATAGATAGATAGATAGATAGATAGATAGAGTCAGTAGATAGATAGAGTCAGTAGATAGATAGATAGATAGGTAGATAGATAGATAGATAGATAGATAGATAGATAGATAGATAGATAAATAGATAAAGTCAGTAGATAGATGCATGTTGCTAACATTTTGATAGCATGATTAGCATGTTGTTAGCATGATTAGCATGTTGCTAGCATGTCACTAGCATGATTTTAGCATGATTAGCATGTTGCTAGCGTGATTAGCATGTTGCTAGCATGTTGCTAGCATGTCGCTGGCATGATTTTAACATGATTAGCATGTTGCTAGCATGATTAGCATGTTGCTAGCATGTTGGTAGCATGATTAGCATGTTGCTAACATGTTGTTAACATGATAAGCATGTTGCTAGCATGTCGTTACCATGATTTTAGCATGATTAGCATGTTGCTAACATGATTTTAGCATGATTAGCATGTTGCTAGCATGTTGCTAACGTGATTAGCATGTTGCTAGCTTGTTTTTAGCATGATTTGCATGTTGCTAGCATGTTGCTAGCATGTTGCTAGCGTGATTAGCATGTTGCTAGCATGATTTTAGCATGTTGCTAGCGTGATTAGCATGTTGTTAGCATGATTTTAGCATTATTAGCATGTTGCTAGCATGTTGCTAGCGTAATTAGCATGTTGCTAGCATGTTGCTAGCATCATTAGCATGTTGCTAGCATGTTGCTAGCATGATTTTAGCATGATTAGCATGTTGCTAGCATGTAGCTAGCGTGATTAACATGTTTGCTAGCATTATTTTAGCATGATTAGCATGTTGCTAGCGTGATTAGCATTTTGCTAGCATGTTTTTAGCATGATTAGCATGTTGCTAGCATCATTAGCATGTTGCTAGCATGTTGCTAGCATGATTTTAGCATGATTAGCATGTTGCTAGCATGTTGCTAGCATGATTAGCATGTTGCTAGCATGTTGCTAGCATGTTGCTAGCATGATTTTAGCATGATTAGCATGTTGTTAGCATGTTGCTAGCGTGATTAGCATGTTGCTAGCATGTTGCTAGCATGATTAGCATGTTGCTAGCATGTTGCTAGCGTGATTATCATGTTGCTAGCATGTTGCTAGCATGATTTTAGCATGATTAGCATGTTGTTAGCATGTTGCTAGCATCATTAGCATGTTGCTAGCATGTTGCTAGCATGATTTTAGCATGATTAGCATGTTGCTAGCATGTTGCTAGCATGATTAGCATGTTTGCTAGCATGATTTTAGCATGATTAGCATGTTGCTAGCATGTTGCTAGCGTGATTAGCATGTTGCTAGCATGTTTTTAGCATGATTAGCATTTTGCTAGCATTTTGCTAGCATGTTGCTAGCATGATTTTAGCTTTATTAGCATGTTGTTAGCATGTTGCTAGCGTGATTAGCATGTTTGCTAGCATGTTGCTACCATGATTAACATTTTGCTAGCATGATTAGCATGTTGCTAGCATGTTGCTAGCATTATTTTAGCATGATTAGCATGTTGCTAGCATGTTGCTAGCGTGATTAGCATGTTGCTAGCATGATTTTAGCATTATTAGCATGTTGCTAGCATGTTGCTAGCGTGATTAGCATGTTGCTAGCATGTTGCTAGCATCATTAGCATGTTGCTAGCATGTTGCTAGCATGATTTTAGCATGATTAGCATGTTGCTAGCATGTTGCAAGCATGATTAACATGTTGCTAGCATGTTGCTAGCATGTTGCTAGCGTGATTAGCATGTTGCTAGCATGATTTTAGCATGATTAACATGTTGCTAGCATGTTGCTTGCGTGATTAGCATGTTGCTAGCATTTTGCTAGCATGATTAGCATGTTGCTAGCATGTTGCTAGCATGTTGCTAGCGTGATTAGCATGTTGCTAGCATGTTGCTAGCATGATTTTAGCATGATTAGCATGTTGTTAGCATGTTGCTAGCATTATTTTAGCATGATTAGCATGTTGCTAGCATGTTGCTAGCATGTTGCTAGCGTGATTAGCATGTTGCTAGCATGATTTTAGCATTATTAGCATGTTGCTAGCATGTTGCTAGCGTGATTAGCATGTTGCTAGCATGTTGCTAGCATCATTAGCATGTTGCTAGCATGTTGCTAGCATGATTTTAGCATGATTAGCATGTTGCTAGCATGTTGCTAGCATGTTGCTAGCAAGATTAGCATGTTGCTAGCATGATTTTAGCATGATTAGCATGTTGCTAGCATGCTGCTAGCGTGATTAGCATGTTGCTAGCATGTTGCTAGCATGTTGCTAGCATGATTTTAACATGATTAGCATGTTGCTAGCATGTTAATAGCGTGATTAGCATGTTGCTAGCATGTTTTTAGCATTATTAGCATGTTGCTAGCATGTTGCTAGCATGTTGCTAGCAAGATTAGCATGTTGCTAGCATGTTTTTAGCATGATTAGCATGTTGCTAGCATGTTGCTAGCAAGATTAGCATGTTGCTAGCATGATTTTAGCATGATTAGCATGTTGATGGCGTGATTAGCATGTTGCTAGCATGTTGCTAGCATGTTTTTAGCATGATTAGCATGTTGCTAGCATGATTTTAGCATGATTAGCATGTTGCTAGCATGATTTTAGCATGATTAGCATGTTGCTAGCATGTTGCTAGCATGATTAGCATTTTGCTAGCATGATTTTAGCACGATTAGCATGTTTGCTAGCATTTTGCTAGCGTGATTTTAGCATGATTAGCATGTTGCTAGCATTTTGCTAGCATGATTTTAGCATGATTACCATGTTTGCTAACATGATTTTAACATGATTAGCATGTTGCTAGCATGATTAGCATGTTGATAGCATGATTTTAGCATGATTAGCATGTTTCTAGCATTTTGCTGGCGTGATTTTAGCATGATTAGCATGTTGCTAGCATGATTTTAGCATGATTAGCATGTTGCTAGCATGTTGTTAGCATGTTGCTAGCATAATTGGCATGTTGCTAGCATGATTTTAGCATGATTAGCATGTTGCTAGCATGTTGCCAGCATGATTAGCAAGTGACTAGCATGTTGCTAGCGTAGATAGATAGATAGATAGATAGATAGATAGATAGATAGATAGATAGAGTCAGTAGATAGATAGATAGAGTCAATAGATAGATAGATAGATAGATAGATAGATAGATAGATAGAGTCAGTAGATAGATAGAGTCAGTAGATAGAAAGAGTCAATAGATCATTTCCTATGTAAATTACCATCGTAGTTTCAACCTATATGCTATTTCATGGGCCGTCCCCTCACCATGTAAGTCTATGGGACAATTTTGGGGGGCTCTTGCGCCCCAGGGGTAAAACTTATACCCCACTGCGGGGTATGTTCTCGCTCAGCTTGATAGCCTCTTCAAATGTTGTGATTCACAAGTTTCTACGAAATTCTCGCTCTGCGCTACAACCCGTCGAAGTTTGCCGCCATGCATTGTCGATGCGTTTTTTTGCGCGGTTTTTCGCTAATTGTACGATTAGCATAAACCCGATCGCTTAGAAAAGATATAGCAACTCGAGTCAGAATAGTTCGGAGATATGTTGCGAGTTTCGAGTTTGTAGAGTTAAAGCTCTAGGAGGAGTAGCAGTCAGAAATTTAGTCTCAGAAGAATAATAATAATAATAATAAGTTTAAATAGAATAACAGTAAGTTGGCTTTCCCAAGCCAACTTAATAATAAGTTTAAATAGAATAACAGTAAGTTGGCTTTCCCAAGCCAACTTAACTAGATGAAAAAGTTTGTGAACAAACTTTGAAGTTGGCTTGAGAAAGTCTGACCAGAAAGTTTTAAAAAGTTTAAAAAAGTTTGGAAAGTTTAAAAAAGTTTAAGTTTTAAAAGTTTAAGTTTGAATAGTTTTAAAAGTTTAAGTTTTAATAGTTTTAAAAGTTGCTAGCATGTTGATAGCATGTTTTGCTAACATGATTTTAGCATGATTATCATGTTGCTAGCATGTTTCTAGCATGTTTCTAGCATGATTAGCATGTTGCTAGCATGTTGCTAGCATATTGCTAGCATTATTTTAGCATGATTAGC
The DNA here is from genome assembly GCA_003573665.1 of Oxygymnocypris stewartii. Lineage (NCBI taxonomy): Eukaryota > Metazoa > Chordata > Actinopteri > Cypriniformes > Cyprinidae > Oxygymnocypris > Oxygymnocypris stewartii. The sequence goes on along the minus strand of QVTF01013678.1, from coordinate 17,242 downwards.
ATGTTGTTAGCATGTTGCTAGCATGTTGCTAACATGATTAGCATGTTGCTAGCATTATTAGCATGTTACTAGCATGTTGCTAGCGTTATTAGCATGTTGCTAGCATGTTGCTAGCGTGATTTTAGCATTATTAGCATGTTGCTAGCATGTTGCTAGCGTGATTAGCATATTGTTAGCATGTTGCTAGCATGATTAGCATGTTGTTAGCATGTTTTCAGCATGATTAACATGTTGCTAGCATGTTTTTAACATGATTAGCATGTTGCTAGCATGATTTAGATAGATTAGAAATAGTATTAGATAGAGTGGAAGCTTAAATTAGTTTGAATGTGATAGAAATAGTACATAGAAGGGAAGTCTGATTGAGTCTAATGGGCTTCAGTCTGTTTAGATTTGAATTTTTGACAGTTGGAGTTTGAACAGTCTTGGCTCATCTGAACATTCCGTCAATGTATGTCTATGGGATTTTTATGATTTTTAATCTTCAGTTTTATGAAAATCATAAGTCTGATCAGTTAGAAAAGATATAGCAACGCGAGTCAGAATAGTTCGGAGATATGGTGCGAGTTTCGAGTTTGTAGAGTTAAAGCTCTAGGAGGAGATAGAATTGCAAATTTAGTCTCAGAAGATTAATAATAATAATAATAAGAAGTTTAAATAGAATATCAGTAAGTTGGCTTTCACAAGCCAACTTAATAACTAGATGAAAAAGTTTGTGAACAAACTTTGAAGTTGGCTTGAGAAAGTCTGACCAGAAAGTTTTAAAAAGTTTAAAAAGTTTAAAAAAGTTTAAAAAGTTTAAAAAAGTTTGGAAAGTTTAAAAAAGTTTGGAAAGTTTAAAAAAGTTTAAGTTTTAAAAGTTTAAGTTTGAATAGTTTTAAAAGTTTAAGTTTTAATAGTTTTAAAAGTTGCTAGCATGTTGATAGCATGTTGCTAACATGATTTTAGCATGATTATCATGTTGCTAGCATGTTTCTAGCATGTTTCTAGCATGATTAGCATGTTGCTAGCATGTTGCTAGCATATTGCTAGCATTATTTTAGCATGATTAGCATGTTGTTAGCATGTTGCTAGCATGTTGCTAACATGATTAGCATGTTGCTAGCATTATTAGCATGTTACTAGCATGTTGCTAGCGTTATTAGCATGTTGCTAGCGTTATTAGCATGTTGCTAGCGTGATTTTAGCATTATTAACATGTTGCTAGCATGTTGTTAGCGTGATTAGCATGTTGTTAACATGTTGCTAGCATGTTTTCAGCATGATTAACATGTTGCTAACATGTTTTTAGCATGATTAGCATGTTGCTAGCATGTTGCTAGCATATTGCTAGCATTATTTTAGCATGATTAGCATGTTGTTAGCATGTTGCTAGCATGTTGCTAACATGATTAGCATGTTGCTAGCATTATTAGCATGTTACTAGCATGTTGCTAGCGTTATTAGCATGTTGCTAGCGTTATTAGCATGTTGCTAGCGTGATTTTAGCATTATTAACATGTTGCTAGCGTGATTTTAGCATTATTAACATGTTACTAGCATGTTGCTAGCGTTATTAGCATGTTGCTAGCATGTTGCTAGCGTGATTTTAGCATTATTAGCATGTTGCTAGCATGTTGCTAGCGTGATTAGCATATTGTTAGCATGTTGCTAGCATGATTAGCATGTTGTTAGCATGTTGCTAGCATGTTTTCAGCATGATTAACATGTTGCTAGCATGTTTTTAGCATGATTAGCATGTTGCTAGCATGATTTAGATAGATTAGAAATAGTATTAGATAGAGTGGAAGCTTAAATTAGTTTGAATGTGATAGAAATAGTACATAGAAGGGAAGTCTGATTGAGTCTAATGGGCTTCAGTCTGTTTAGATTTGAATTTTTGACAGTTGGAGTTTGAACAGTCTTGGCTCATCTGAACATTCCGTCAATGTATGTCTATGGGATTTTTATGATTTTTAATCTTCAGTTTTATGAAAATCATAAGTCTGATCAGTTAGAAAAGATATAGCAACGCGAGTCAGAATAGTTCGGAGATATGGTGCGAGTTTGGAGTCTGTAGAGTTAAAGCTCTAGGAGGAGATAGAATTGCAAATTTAGTCTCAGAAGATTAATAATAATAATAATAACTAGATGAAAAAGTTTGTGAACAAACTTTGAAGTTGGCTTGAGAAAGTCTGACCAGAAAGTTTAAAAAAGTTTTAAAAAGTTTGGAAAGTTTAAAAAAGTTTAAGTTTTAAAAGTTTAAGTTTGAATAGTTTTAAAAGTTTAAGTTTTAATAGTTTTAAAAGTTGCTAGCATGTTGATAGCATGTTGCTAACATGATTTTAGCATGATTAGCATGTCGCTAGCATGTTGCTAGCATGTTTTTAGCATGATTAGCATGTTGCTAGCATGATTAGCATGTTGTTAGCATGATTCTAGCATGATTAGCATGTTACTGGCATGTTTCAAGCATGAGTAGCATGTTGCTAGCATGATTTAGATGAATGTGATAGAAATAGTACATAGAAGGGAAGTCTGATTGAGTCTAATGGGCTTCAGTCTGTTTAGATTTGAATTTTTGACAGTTGGAGTTTGAACAGTCTTGGCTCATCTGAACATTCCGTCAATGTATGTCTATGGGATTTTTATGATTTTTAATCTTCAGTTTTATGAAAATCATAAGTCTGATCAGTTAGAAAAGATATAGCAACGCGAGTCAGAATAGTTCGGAGATATGGTGCGAGTTTCGAGTTTGTAGAGTTAAAGCTCTAGGAGGAGATAGAATTGCAAATTTAGTCTCAGAAGATTAATAATAATAACTAGATAAAGAAGTTTGTGAACAAACTTCGAAGTTGGCTTGGGAAAGTCTGACGTATTATAGACTTAGTTTTAAAAGCTAGCAGTTTGAAGTACGAAGTTTACATAAAAAAGATAGATAGAGAGATAGATAGATAGATAGATAGATAGATAGAAAGAGTCAATAGATAGATAGATAGATAGATAGATAGATAGATAGATAGATAGATAGATAGATAAAGTCAGTAGATAGATGCATGTTGCTAACATTTTGATAGCATGATTAGCATGTTGTTAGCATGATTAGCATGTTGCTAGCATGTCACTAGCATGATTTTAGCATGATTAGCATTGTTGTTAGCTTGATTAGCATGTTGCTAGCATGTCGCTGACATGATTTTAACATGATTAGCATGTTGCTAGCATGATTAGCATGTTGCTAGCATGTTGGTAGCATGATTAGCATGTTGCTAACATGTTGTTAACATGATAAGCATGTTGCTAGCATGTCGTTAGCATGATTAGCATTTTGCTAGCATGATTAGCATGTTGCTAGCATGTTGCTAGCATTATTTTAGCATGATTAGCATGTTGCTAGCATGTTGCTAGCATGATTAGCATTTTGCTAGCATGATTAGCATGTTGCTAGCATGTTGCTAGCATTATTTTAGCATGATTAGCATGTTGCTAGCATGTTGCTAACATGTTGCTAACGTGATTAGCATGTTGCTAGCATGATTTTAGCATTATTAGCATGTTGCTAGCATGTTGCTAGCGTGATTAGCATGTTGCTAGCATGTTGCTAGCATCATTAGCATGTTGCTAGCATGTTGCTAGCATGATTTTAGCATGATTAGCATGTTGCTAGCATGTTGCTAGCATGATTTTAGCATGATTAGCATGTTACTAGCATGTTGCTAGCGTGATTAGCATGTTGCTAGCATGTTTTTAGCATGATTAGCATGTTGCTAACATGTTGCTAGCATAATTTTAGCTTGATTAGCATGTTGTTAGCATGTTGCTAGCATAATTTTAGCTTGATTAGCATGTTGTTAGCATGTTGCTAGCGTGATTAGCATGTTGCTAGCATGATTAGCATTTTGCTAGCATGATTAGCATGTTGCTAGCATGTTGCTAGCATGTTGCTAGCATGATTAGCATGTTGCTAGCATGTTGCTAGCATGATTAGCATGTTGCTAGCATGTTGCTAGCATGTTGCTAGCGTGATTAGCATGTTGCTAGCATGATTTTAGCATTATTAGCATGTTGCTAGCATGTTGCTAGCGTGATTAGCATGACTAATCATGCTAAAATCAAGCTAGCAAAATGCTAGCAACATGCTAATCATGCTAAAATCATGCTAGCAACATGCTAGCAACATGCTAATCATGCTAGCAACATGCTAATCACGCTAGCAACATGCTAGCAACATGCTAATCATGCTAAAAACATGTTAACAACATGCTAATCACGCTAGCAACATGCTAGCAACATGCCAATCATGTTAAAAACATGCTAGCAACATGCTAATCACGCTAGCAACATGCTAGCAACATGCTAATCACGCTAAAATCATGCTAGCAACATGCTAGCAACATGCTAATCACGCTAGCAACATGCTAGCAACATGTTAATCAAGCTAGCAACATGCTAGCAACACGCTAATCATGCTAAAACCATGCTAGCAACATGCTAATCATGCTAAAAACATGCTAGCAACATGCTAATCACGCTAGCAACATGCTAGCAACATGCTAATCATGCTAAAATCATGCTAGCAAACATGCTAATCACGCTAGCAACATGCTAGCAACATGCTAATCATGCTAAAATCATGCTAGCAACATGCTAGCAACATGCTAATGATGCTAGCAACATGATTAGCTAATCAACGTGATTAGCATGTTGCTAGCATGATTAGCATTTTGCTAGCATGATTAGCATGTTGCTAGCATGTTGCTAGCATGTTGCTAGCATGATTAGCATGTTGCTAGCATGTTGCTAGCATGATTAGCATGTTGCTAGCATGTTGCTAGCATGTTGCTAGCGTGATTAGCATGTTGCTAGCATGATTTTAGCATTATTAGCATGTTGCTAGCATGTTGCTAGCGTGATTAGCATGTGCTAGCATGTTGCTAGCATCATTAGCATGTTGCTAGCATGTTGCTAGCATGATTTTAGCATGATTAGCATGTTGCTAGCATGTTGCTAGCATGATTAGCATTTTGCTAGCATGATTAGCATGTTGCTAGCATGTTGCTAGCATTATTTTAGCATGATTAGCATGTTGCTAGCATGTTGCTAGCGTGATTAGCATGTTGCTAGCATGATTTTAGCATTATTAGCATGTTGCTAGCATGTTGCTAGCGTGATTAGCATGTTGCTAGCATCATTAGCATGTTGCTAGCATGTTGCTAGCATGATTTTAGCATGATTAGCATGTTGCTAGCATGTTGCTAGCGTGATTAGCATGTTTGCTAGCATGATTTTAGCATGATTAGCATGTTGCTAGCATGTTGCTAGCGTGATTAGCATGTTGCTAGCATGTTTTTAGCATGATTAGCATGTTGCTAGCATGGTTTTAGCATGATTAGCGTGTTGCTAGCATGTTGCTAGCTTGATTAACATGTTGCTAGCATGTTGCTAGCGTGATTAGCATGTTGCTAGCATGTTGCTAGCATGATTTTAGCGTGATTAGCATGTTGCTAGCATGTTGCTAGCGTGATTAGCATGTTGCTAGCATGTTTTTAACATGATTGGCATGTTGCTAGCATGTTGCTAGCGTGATTAGCATGTTGTTAACATGTTTTTAGCATGATTAGCATGTTGCTAGCGTGATTAGCATGTTGCTAGCATGATTAGCATGTTGCTAGCATGTTGCTAGCATGATTTTAGCATGATTAGCATGTTGCTAGCATTTTGCTAGCTTGATTTTAGCATGATTAGCATGTTGCTAGCATGATTTTAGCATGTTGCTAGCATGTTGCCAGCATGATTAGCAAGTGACTAGCATGTTGCTAGCATAGATGGATAGATAGATAGATAGAGTCAGTAGATAGATAGATAGAGTCAGTAGATAGATAGATAGATAGATAGATAGATAGATAGATAGATAGATAGATAGATAGAGTCAGTAGATAGATAGAGTCAGTAGATAGAAAGAGTCAATAGATCATTTCCTATGTAAATTACCATCGTAGTTTCAACCTATATGCTATTTCATGGGCCGTCCCCTCACCATGTAAGTCTATGGGACAATTTTGGGGGGCTCTTGCGCCCCAGTGGTAAAACTTATACCCCACTGCGGGGTATGATCTCGCTCAGCTTGATAGCCTCTTCAAATGTTGTGATTCACAAGTTTCTACGAAATTCTCGCTCTGCGCTACAACCCGTCGAAGTTTGCCGCCATGCATTGTCGATGCGTTTTTTTTGCGCGGTTTTTCGCTAATTGTACGATTAGCATAAACCCGATCGCTTAGAAAAGATATAGCAACTCGAGTCAGAATAGTTTGGAGATATGTTGCGAGTTTCGAGTTTGTAGAGTTAAAGCTCTAGGAGGAGTAGCAATTGCAAATTTAGTCTCGTAAGAATAATAATAATAAGTATAAGTTTAAATAGAATATCAGTAAGTTGGCTTTCCCAAGCCAACTTAATAATAAGAAGTTTAAATAGAATATCAGTAAGTTGGCTTTCACAAGCCAACTTAATAATAAGAAGTTTAAATAGAATATCAGTAAGTTGGCTTTCACAAGCCAACTTAATAATAATAAGAAGTTTAAATAGAATATCAGTAAGTTGGCTTTCACAAGCCAACTTAATAATAATAAGAAGTTTAAATAGAATATCAGTAAGTTGGCTTTCACAAGCCAACTTAACTAGATGAAAAAGTTTGTGAACAAACTTTGAAGTTGGCTTGTGAAAGTCTGACCTATTATAGACTTAGTTTTAAAAGCTAGCAGTTTGAAGTACGAAGTTTACATTAGATAGATTGAGTCAGTAGATAGATAGATAGATAGATAGATAGATAGATAGATAGATAGATAGATAGATAGATAGATAGATAGATAGATAGATAGATAGATAGATAGATAGATAGATAGATAGATAGATAGATAGATAGATAGATTCAGTAGATAGAAAGAGTCAATAGATAGATGCAACACACTAGTCCTTCATAGTTAAAATGCTATTGACAATCGTCTAACGTTACATCCCATTAAATGCACTGAAAATATAACGTTCAGCATGTTATTGGGTTTTTCATTATATTTTTATACTTTCACAATGGTGTAGCTGGAAAATGTAAACTTTTATTTTTCTATTCCCACCGTGTTGCCACACCTCAGATCCAAGATGGTCTTGGTGACTGTCATCATCTGTACTTCACTGTACCACAGGTAAGTAAAACAATCTTCTGTTTTGTAAGCACTATAGAGTGGTGCAGGGATGTTATTTTAAACCTCGACAGAAATGTACTCATAAATAATAGTAAAAAAACATTGCAGATTTCCATGGGAAAATCTCAAAAGAAACCAGAGATGAATTGGTTATCAGGTTCTGACACCTAGCAGATTTAGCATGTTTTATGGATCAAAAAAGGTAAATAATGCACAGTTTGTGGGACTCTAGGACAAAGATTTAGGGTTGTGTATTTTTTTTTTATTGTAGCAAACTTAAACTTGTAAACTTATAGCACAATGAGTGTGAATATTGACCTATTCTCTTCAGATTATCTAAATATTGCATTATAATTTCTAGCAGCAGGATTAATAGTTTTAAATTCAGTAGTAAATTACAGTGTCTGTGAAGGATGTGCTTCTCTGTTTGCTTTAAGGGATACTTAACCCCAAAGTGAAAACTGTTGCATTTACTCTCGCTCATGTCTTTTCAAACCCATATGACATTGGTTAATCTTCAAAGTGACACAAATAAAGATATAGATGTTAGAGGAAGGATGGAGAGATATGAATGGTAAAGATGACAACTAATGTGAAAACAGAATTATATTTTATTATTTTAACAAACAGTTTAGAACAAACAATATACAAACTAAAAAATAATAAACAAAAGCAAAGCTTTAAACAAAGAATACATCAGATGTTAAAAAGTGAAAAACCAAAACTAAACAGACAGATAGAACTATTTACATTTTACGGTTCAACTGAGTGAATCTCTACAACACGTCGGTTAATGTGTTTTAATATTAACCTCATGGGCAGCCTGGAGATCAGGTCATTAACATGGCCGGCATAGATCCTTTCGGGGATCACATATACCATGGAGTCACTTGTTAAAAAGTGGCAGGTATCCAGAATTTCAGAGACTCCGATTACCTCAGCCATGGTTTCCTCGACCTGTCCTTGAGCAATCTGTACAAAAAAAGCAAATAAATAAAATAAAATTAGTACTGGATGTGCCAAGTGTTACACTGCATCCCAATTCACTATGCCCAATAAGTATGTACGCCTTTTGTGAACAAATAGTACATACTTTAGAGTGTGTAGTAGAAAAGCAGACAAGGTTTGGGACATACTACTTTGTCATAATTGCCTCCTTTAATTGAGCGCTCTGCCGCTTAGTTATGTGCACCCTGTTACCGTTTAAAGTATATTAAATCAAATACTAGAACTTCAGATTATAGTTGTGCTTATATTCAGAACAGTTGTGCTTTTGTTCATGTGATTTTCATTAATTTACAGTTACAGCTCCAAAATGCATGTTTTATGGCCATAGTAGATGGATTTGTTGTGCATTATGTACCTTCACAGAGGTGTATGTGGAGGAGTGAAATTTTCCTCGGCCATCATTGAGGATGCAGGGACGAAGGTGGGTGATAAGCACTTCGTCTCCTGCATACAGGTCACTCAGCGCCTCATCCCTCCACAACGAAACCTCAAAGTCCTTTTCACCACACATCAGGTGAAGATCTTGGATGGGAACGTGAGTGCGAGTCATCCTTACCCCACGCAGCTGCAAAATAAAATTTCAAGTTAGTGTTCCATTTCACAGTCCTGTTCCTCACCCGATTTAGGTTAATTATTCTTAGATTAGAGAACACATTTATTATTAACTAATTGCTTATTAGCATGTATATTACTAGCATATGTCACGAACTCAGCCTCTGTGGCTCCCTCCGATCGCCACCAGAGGGAACCATCACCCGAGTTTTAACAGTATCAACTCCATTTCCCATATACCCCGTACCTGTGGCTGATTCCATGCACAGGTGTTCCATATTGACTCTGGTCTATTTAAGCTGTGCTTCCCATCACCTCATTGCGAAGTCTTGTTTTGCTATGCAACCATTTCTGAGCGTTTATCCTGTGTATGATTCCCCGTGTATGACCTGGACTGTTTACTGGACTCTGATTCTCCGCCGCCTGCCTACTTTGATCCTACCTGCCGTGTTTACCGATTACTCTGAGTGTTTGCCGCCAGCCCCGATCCAAAGCCTGAGCTCTGACTCTGATTCTGCCTTGCCTACGTTGCGTCTGAAGCTTGTGATTAAACTCTGCCTGTCTTACTTGCATACCTTGTTAATAAAGCTGCACATGGATCCGAATGCCCTTGACTCTTCGTTACAGAAGACTTCGCCACATATCGATCCAGCAGTCTTTTACCATGTCACCACGGAGGTATCTGCTCAAGCTACCGTACTTGCTACCCAGCAACAACAGCTGAACCATCTTACCTCTCTCACGGAGGAGCTGGTAAGGTCTCTGCGAGCTCTTCATCTCCTAGCACCCAGCATGAACGCTTCCCCGCAGCATTCCCCATCGCCCGCATCCACCGCGGCATCTGCAACTGCCAGCCCTCGTCTGGCGTTTCCGGAGAAGTTTGATGGATCACCCACGAGATGTAAGGGATTTCTGCTTCAGTGCTCCATGTTTATCGGCCAGCAGCCCACGCTATATCCCACGGACGACAGCCGCATTGCTTTCGTTTGTTCATTGTTAACCGGACGAGCGTTGGAATGGGCCACTGCAATATGGGAAGATGATCACGCTGCATTCCCCTCATTCGCCAGCTTCACTCAGAGCTTCAAGGAGGTGTTCGAGCATCCTGCTGGTGGTAAAGAGGTTGGTGAACAACTGTTGTCTCTCCGTCAGGGAGGAGATTCAGCGGCGGACTATGCACTATCGTTCCGTACACTCGCCGCACAAACAGGGTGGAGGGACGCTGAGCTTCTCAAACTTCTCTTCCGCAAAGGTCTCAACCACGATTTGCAATCCGAACTCGCCTGCCGTGATGAGGGTAGGACCCTGGGACAGTTCATTACTCTGGCTATCCGCCTCGATAATTCCCTTCGCTCTCGGCGACTTCCTCGTTCCTCGCTCTCATCCGCCACCATGGCAACAGCGCCCCCTGCCACTGAACCCATGCAAATTGGCATGACTCGCATGAGCGAGGAGGAGAGAGAGAGACGCATTCGACAGCGCTTATGTCTGTATTGCGGATTGCCTGGACACCTACGTGCATCCTGTCCCACTCGTCCATCTCGCAGTCCAGCTGCGGTGAGTGCAACTTCCAACTCTGCCTCCAGTTTAGAGATTGCGGTCACTTTAGAGATCAATGGAAGGGTTCTAGAGACGGTGGCATTGATCGACTCTGGTGCTGCAGGAAATTTTATTGATGGATCATTCGCAAAAAGTAATAACATCCCTCTCGTTGCCTGTAACTCTCACCTGGCAGTCGCAGCGTTAGATGGTCGGACTTCTGTCTTCAGAACTGTCTCCGCAGCATGCCGGTCAGGAGGAGAGGTGAGACCTCCTCAAATGACTCGTTACCCAGAGAATACCACGATCTAGCCGAGGCTTTCAGCAAGGTAAAGGCATTAAACTTACCTCCTCATCGAGCCAGCGATTGTGCCATTGACCTTCTCCCGGGATCACAACCCCCCAAAGGCAGAGTCTTCCCGTTGTCACAACCTGAGGCAGAGGCTATGAAATCGTACATAGAGGAGGAGCTGGCCAAAGGCTTCATCCGTCTCTCTACGTCACCTGCGTCGGCAGGGTTCTTTTTTGTTAAGAAGAAAGATGGTGGTCTCCGCCCCTGTATCGACTACCGGTCTCTCAACAGCATCACCTGTAAGTTCCGTTATCCGCTACCACTCGTCCCTTCAGCCCTCGAACAACTCAGACGAGCTAGATATTTCACTAAACTGGACCTTCGTTGTGCCTACAACCTCATCCGCATTCGTGAGGGAGACGAGTGGAAAACTGCCTTTTCCACCACTACAGGGCACTATGAATATCTCGTTATGCCGTTTGGGCTCTCCAATAGTCCTTCCGTGTTCCAGGCATTTATTAACGATGTCTTCAGAGATATGCTGAACCAGTGGGTAATCGTCTACATCGACGACATTCTGATTTACTCCGAGACCTATGAGGAACATGTCATACATGTCAGGACAGTCCTGAAACGCCTCTTACAGCATCAACTGTACGCCAAGGCTGAGAAATGCGAGTTCCATCAGGAGACCATCTCCTTCCTCGGATATATTATCAGTTCAGGAGGGGTCGCCATGGACGAACAGAAGGTGCAAGCAGTAGTCAACTGGCCTCAACCTACCACTCTCAAGGAACTACAACGCTTCCTCGGATTCGCTAACTTCTATCGACGCTTCATCCGTAACTTCAGTACAGTCGCTGGCCCCATGACGTCCATGGTCAAAAAGGGAACTCATCATCTCAGCTGGTCTTCAGCGGCTATAGCATCATTCCGATCACTGAAGGAGAGATTCACGACCGCTCCCATCCTGCATCATCCCGACCCAGATCTCGAATTTACGTTAGAAGTAGACGCCTCCAGTACAGGCATTGGGGCAGTGCTCTCACAACGCCAGGGTGATCCTCCCAAACTATACCCCTGTGCGTTCTTCTCCCGCAAGCTGAACCCGACAGAGCAGAACTACGACGTTGGCAATCGTGAACTCCTTGCTATGAAGGCAGCATTCGAGGAGTGGCGGCACTGGCTGGAGGGGGCAAGTCACTCATTCACTGTTCTCACTGATCACCGAAACCTAGAATATCTGAAATCAGCCAAGAGACTCAATCACCGACAAGCAAGATGGTCACTTTTCTTCACCAGATTTGACTTCAGAATTACTTACCGTCCCGGATCTCAGAACACCAAGGCAGATGCTCTCTCTCGGCTCCATGAATCCGATTCGCAAACCCCAGATCAGGAACCCATTTTACCACCCACCATCATTCTCGCGCCTGTGCTGTGGGACATTCTGACCGAGATCACAGAAGCTCAGGTCACGGATCCTCCACCGACCGAAATCCCAGACCACCTCACTTACGTTCCACAGGTGTTAAGGCAGAAAGTGATTCAATTGGTACACTCCAGTCCCAGCTCCGGTCATCCGGGTATCGCAGCCACATTACAACTCCTTAACAATAAGTTTTGGTGGTCAACACTCCTTACTGACACTATCACGTTCATTCAGAACTGCACCGTCTGCAATACCTCTAAATCTCTGCATCAATTGCCTGCTGGACTCCTTCAACCGTTGCCCATCCCGCAACGCCCATGGTCGCACTTGGCCATTGATTTTGTGACTGATTTACCACCCTCTCAGGGCCACACTACCATCCTCACCGTAATCGATCGCTTCTCCAAGGCCTGCAGGTTGATACCTCTTCCCAAACTTCCCACTGCCCTGGAAACGGCAGAAGCCCTGTGCAACTATGTATTCAGGTTCTATGGTCTGCCCGAGGATATAGTGTCCGACCGGGGTCCGCAGTTCACATCCCGCGTCTGGTCAGCCTTCTGTCGACAATTGGAAATAAATGTCAGCCTCACTTCCGGGTACCATCCTCAGGCCAATGGTCAAGTGGAACGGCTGAACCAGGAGCTCACCCGCTTCCTCCGATCATACTGTCACAGGAACCAGCTCGACTGGAGTCGCTACCTGCTTTGGGCTGAGTATGCTCAGAACTCAATCCGCAAACCATCTACAGGCATCACTCCCTTCCAATGCGTCCTAGGCTTCCAACCCCCATTGTTTCCATGGTCTGGAGAACCCTCAGAATTACCCGCAGTCAATTCATGGTTACAGCGCAGTGAGGAGACATGGAACGAGGCTCACGTTCACCTGCAAAGGGCAGTTCATCGCACCAGAGAACAGGCCAACCGTCATCGTCGTGCCAACCCCAACTACCAACCGGGGCAATGGATTTGGTTATCCACCCGTGATCTAAGGCTCCGGTTACCCTGCAAGAAGCTCAGCCCCAGGTACGTGGGTCCCTTCAAAATCATTAGACAAATCACTCCAGTTTCATTTAGATTAGCCTTACCAGCTCATTACCGTATCTCACCCACCTTTCATGTCTCTCTGCTCAAGCCCGCTGGTGGTCCGAGAGGAGAGGAGGTCCAAGACGAGGCTGGTGACCAAAGGGCCCCTCCCATCATCGTTGACGGCCAGGAGGCATATCAGGTCAGAGAAATCCTGGACTCTCGTCGCCGGGGCAGATTCCTACAGTATCTCATAGACTGGGAGGGGTACGGTCCGGAGGAACGGTCCTGGGTCAATGCTGAGGATATCCTAGACCCTTCACTGACCACAGACTACCATAGAGACCACCCGGACAGACCTGCCCCAAGACCTCGAGGAAGACCCCGGCGTCGTTTGCCTCCTCGCGTCAGGAGCCGCTCACAGGGGGGGGGCTCTGTCACGAACTCAGCCTCTGTGGCTCCCTCCGATCGCCACCAGAGGGAACCATCACCCGAGTTTTAACAGTATCAACTCCATTTCCCATATACCCCGTACCTGTGGCTGATTCCATGCACAGGTGTTCCATATTGACTCTGGTCTATTTAAGCTGTGCTTCCCATCACCTCATTGCGAAGTCTTGTTTTGCTATGCAACCATTTCTGAGCGTTTATCCTGTGTATGATTCCCCGTGTATGACCTGGACTGTTTACTGGACTCTGATTCTCCGCCGCCTGCCTACTTTGATCCTACCTGCCGTGTTTACCGATTACTCTGAGTGTTTGCCGCCAGCCCCGATCCAAAGCCTGAGCTCTGACTCTGATTCTGCCTTGCCTACGTTGCGTCTGAAGCTTGTGATTAAACTCTGCCTGTCTTACTTGCATACCTTGTTAATAAAGCTGCACATGGATCCGAATGCCCTTGACTCTTCGTTACAGCATATTAGACGTTTTTAGTTCTTGTAAAGCACATATTAATGCTTTATTCTAGATCTAACCATATTCTGGATTCCCAATATTAATGATTAATACATCTTATTATTTGTAAATTGTGCCTTTCTACAAACCTTTGTAGACATTATTACATAGGAGTAGATAAATTAATAATGATGATAATGATAATACTAATAAAGATATATTCTGATATTTAAGTTTTATGTTTGATCTTTTTTACAGTCTGAGTAATTCTGAGATTTGAACAGTTCACTCTCAAGCATGATATCTTGATAAAACAATATAAGTTAAGCTGGCACAGGTATTGCACAATTAACTAATTATCTATTCTAGGCAACTTGGAGCTGGAACAGGATGATAAACTGGTAAGTTACTTAAGGTTAAACTCTTAAAAGAATGCATTTAACACTGCTAAATTTACTAGATCAAAAGAAAATAGAAAATTCACTCACTACTTTGATCTTCCCTTGGAGGCTGAGGTAGCCTCCCCTTGAAAATATGTCCTGTTCTTCACCGGTCATACTCGCTGAAGATGGACACAAGGCCTCTTTTGCAGCATTATGTGCCTCTCCGCTGATGTCCTGTGGCACGGTTTTAAATTTCAGCGTTCCAGGCCCGACAAATAAATACATTTGTCCATATGTGTTGGACAGTGTGTAATTTTGCAGGATGTAACTAATCCCTTCCTCAAATTCAGGGGTGAGCCCTTCTTTTTTATTAAGGTACACCGTTGTACCATCACTTAATGCACTAACCATTTCTGTTTTAACTTTAGCAACTTCTATTTTTTTGTTTTTCGTATTGTAGGTCAGTGCGCGGCGATTGAGACGGGTGTCTACGCACTTGCACCTCAAAAATACCGGGGGAGAAGTTGGAGCTGCCATTCTGTGGAAAAGAAAATACAAAGAAAGGTACTTGTAAAAACTGTCTAAATAAATAAATATAAATAAAAACAGTCAGATTTGTTATGTTTTGAAAGAAGTCTCTTAGTTCACATGTTTTTTTTAATTAAAAGTGTTTTTTACTTCATATTTCAAGAATTTATTTTCTTATAATTGATTTATTTATTGAAGATCATTACAAATATTTCTTGTGAAGTGACGATTTACCTCAGAAAATTATTTTTCTGTTAGAGAGCGGAAAGAGGGCAGTCTCTGACAAGACTCCTCTTTTTTACTTCATATCTGACTGTATTTCTCTCTTTTTTTACTTCATTCTTCACAATAAATATTTTTTTCATTCATGTAATTTATTTATTTATTGAAGATATTTAAGATTTAACTCAGAAAATTATTTTTCTGTTAGAGAGCGGAAAGAGGGCAGTCTCTGACAAGACTCCTCTTTTTTACTTCATATCTGACTGGATTTCTCTCTTTTATTTCTTCATTCTTCACAATAAATTATTTTTTCATTCATGTAATTGATTTATTTATTGAAGATCATTACAAATATTTCTTGTAAAGTGAAGATTTACCTCATACAAATTTTTTTTCTGTCACAGAGTGGAAAGAAGGCAGTCTCTGACAAGACTCCTCTTTTTTACTTCATATCTGACTGTATTTCTCTCTTTTTTTACTTCATTCTTCACAATAAATATTTTTTTCATTCATGTAATTTATTTATTTATTGAAGATCATTAAGATATTTAAGATTTACCTCAGAAAATAATTTTTCTGTTAGAGAGCGGAAAGAGGGCAGTCTCTGACAAGACTCCTCTTTTTTACTTCATATCTGACTGTATTTCTCTCTTTTTTTACTTCATTCTTCACAATAAATATTTTTTTCATTCATGTAATTTATTTATTTATTGAAGATCATTAAGATATTTAAGATTTACCTCAGAAAATAATTTTTCTGTTAGAGAGCGGAAAGAGGGCAGTCTCTGACAAGACTCCTCTTTTTTACTTCATATCTGACTGGATTTCTCTCTTTTATTACTTCATTCTTCACAATAAATTATTTTTTCATTCATGTAATTGATTTATTTATTGAAGATCATTACAAATATTTCTTGTAAAGTGAAGATTTACCTCATACAATTATTTTTTCTGTCAGAGAGTGGAAAGAAGGCAGTCTCTGAGAGGACTCCTCTTTTTTACTTCATATCTGACAAGACTCCTTTTTTTTTACTTCATACTCTGACATTCTCCCCTTACCTTTTTAATGATCAATAATGTACAAATCTTCAAATACACTTTCCTGTCAGAAATTCTCCTCTCAGACCAAATCCTCATCAATTGTAAAAAAAAAAAATAACTGTCGCAACCTCTGTTGTCAGGCTGTCTTGTCACTGGCTTATATATACATATACACAGAAGGCCCAATCACTTTAATTTTATTGGAAGAATTATTTTTTTTTAGCTTTGAAGTTATAACTTTTTAACACGGTTTGTAGAACAGTAGAAAGTGACTCACCTCAGACAATACGCTGTGTTGGATGGAAATGAGAGGGTGTCAGTGGGACAGTGCCCTTGAACTTGGCAGGAGTCCAATCAGAGGATGTTGCTGAGGCACTAGGCAGATTTTTTTCCCGCTCTCCCCTGTGTGTTTTTAAAAATCTATTTGTTGTTCCTTTTTGATATTGTGTAATTGTTTGTAAATTGTACAGCATTTTTGTACAACGCTTGTTGTTTTTAAAAGTGTTTTTAAATCGTGAACTTGAACTGTATGAAATAATAAATTGTAATAAACTATATATTGACATTAATAAATATGAATTCATAACACATCTGTGCTAGTATGAATTGTATTTATTATTTTAGTGGATGTATTGAAACGTAGGCTACTATAATTTTAAACCTACGCAAATTATGACCGTTATCAGCTCTTCGTCACGTGATTAATTACAGCCAATGAGACCACTGCTAATAAACTCCTTCTGTATTCATCCGGTCGGCGTCTTCTCTTCAGGTGAGTAACTTACTGAAAGATTTCTGAGGTAGTTAATCAATCAAAGATTATAAAATGTGTGTGGGTTTAATGAATGGGATGCAGTTAAACTTGATTATGTGTTTCTTCATGTATTTACTGCTGAAACATGAATTAAAGTATAATTTCCGTTGGTCATTACGATAATTAGTCTCGTGAGGGAACTGCAGGAAATTGTTTAACGGTTTCTGTCTTCCGTATATATATTTTTTCATTTAGTTAAAAGCATTCACTGATATCCCCAGTGTTCGTTATTTTGATATATAAAAAGGAACAAATGCTCAATTAAAGATTAAATAATATGAGCCTCAATACATGGGGGGGGGGGGGAATCCCACACGGAAGTGACAACGTCCGTCTCCCA